>WWET01000864.1:38192-58402 GCA_011038615.1 Limnodynastes dumerilii | reverse complement strand
CCCTACACAACACCCATGCTGGAAGCATTTTCCATGGGGGTTCCAGGACACTGACAGCGCATACTCTAAATGGGAGGTATTTAAATGTCAAAGTAAGAGTGTAATATACAGAAGGATATAGAAGGGATCCGGCATTGGATTTCAGCTGTGCTCGGAGTTCTGAATGCTCATAAGTCTGGATCCCGTCCATAGTTACCGCACAGTTCCTGCTATTGGGAGACGGATTGCTCACCGCCAGGTCATGTGTGCCACATTACAGAAAGGAAAATTTGTATACACCAGGAATACAAACAACTATGGATTTTTCAAAGATAAACTATTATCAATTTGTTTTTGTTTTTTTTTTTAAATCTTCAATCTGTTACAGACTCCTCCTCCAAACCCCCAAAAATAGGAGGACAAAGCACCTGGAACAGGAAAAACCACCAGTATACAAGCTCTCCTCCTTTACCTCCCGATAACTTGAAGTATCTCATTCCAATGCAAAATGGTTGTTGTTTGTTTTTTTTTTTTTAAGTCTTTTAAATGGATGCAATGTTTAGCCAATATACATAGTGACGCTGACTGTAGCAACCCCAAACTAATACATTCTAATAAACTAAAGGGTCATTCCATGCCAAATCATTACAAAAAAAAAGACCCGGTAGAATGGGTCATGCTGGAGGGTACGCTGCTGTACTTAATATTTTTTTATTCGTGTTCCCAAAGGCTTTCCAAAATGAAACTTATAGCAAAGAGAGATTGTATTTAACTGCATAACACTTTATGGACAAAAAAAAAAATTACACAAACATTTTTTAGATATTTAAGGTCAAAGGTCACATCATGTGACCTGGAAATGTAGAAGTCAAGATTTAAATATAAAGTTTTTTATGAAAACTATGGTCCCTTAGCTTCAAAATGAGACCAACGTGAACGTTCCAACACAAACAAAAGCAAAGAGGTGACCATGCAAGTATAAGTTTTGCACTTTGTCATGTTTGCAACCCTGTTGCTTGAACACCATGTATCATTGAGGGCTAAAATTTTACATATGAAAGTTACTATGTCATTTACCATCCTACTAAATTTCAGATGGTCAGGTTGGAAGCGGTGATGATTTGGCATGGAATGACCCTGAAATGTTAGCCTTGTCTTCTCCTTTTTGTGTGAACAGAAAATACTTGGCCACTACTTACAACTATGTTACACAAAATGGCGGTTGCTCAATTCAAATCAACAGAAGCACCTCCCAAGCCTCCAAAATAGCAAAGGCCTTCACCGCTTCACAAGTAGTGATCCTCTACACAATTTATTTTATATGTGGTTATATGGAGCCAATGAAATTCTCTCAAATAGGAATAGTAATAGCCAAGGGTCTAAAATTTCCAGTATTGCTCTGAGCAAGAGAACATTGCTATCCAAATATAGAGAGCTCCCCTCAGCTAATCTATCCCAACAGCTCAGAGGAAGACAGGGGCCAGATTTACTAAGCTGCGAGTTTGAAAAAGAGGAAATGTTGTCCATAGCAACCAACCAATCAGATCCTCGCTCTCACTTTCATATTGCATACTAGAGAATCTGATTGGTTGCTATGGACAACATCTACACTTTTCAAAACCCGCAGCTTAGTAAATTTAGCCCCAGATTATCCCAACTAGTGAATGTTCTATGGCCAATATAAGTATGGCATCTATACAAGGTCCATCCTATAGCAATAGGAATTATTAGGTCAGTCAGTAGACCATTTACCCAGGCCAAATCTGAGGGGTAGCGATACAACATTCTCATCTTGCAAGGTACTGCTGACCAGAGCTGGTGCATTCCCATAATATTACCTTTACAGCAACAAAACCCAATACTTCAGAAGTTGTGTTAGATTATGCAATCCAAGACTAACATTCAATTACCAGACATCAAGCCCAAACCTTTTACCTTCCGGAGAAGTTTTTATTATTATCCTTAATTGAATTGGGTTATACAAAGAGCACAAAATGGGGACCTTGCCAGTCTAAAGAAGGACAGTTATTGCTGGTGGCTGCAAGCCCTCTCAGTGAATGCTTCCCAATGGAAATGAAGGTTAAATTGGCCAGTCCATGATAAATTAACCTTCATTTCCAAAGCAAGTGGTCAACTTAATGACACCACCATGAGACAGTGGTTTGATGATCTCTCCCTATGAATGATGTACCCTGAAGGTAAACACTTAGAGGAGATCACCAAACTTTTTACACGAATAATGGGTTTTGTATAGATGGGTAACAAGATAATTCATATTCATTATAATACTCGCAACTCCATTACACATACGCAGTACATAAATCGTCTATTATAAGGTCATGACCTGGCCAAAGTGATTAAAGCCTCTCAGTATAGGTTACAACACATAGTGCTCCATTAAGGTATAGTCATTCTACTGGGAAAAATTAGGACTGCCAACATCATTTATTAATGCTTTTATACTGAGGAAATAAAATTATGTTAGAACACTAAGAAACCTGAGACCTGAGAATAATTTGTGATGTCCCCAAGGTACCCTCAGTTATCCTATGTAAGATTAGACCATCAGTGAATTCCCTCGGTATAACTTCTCAAGTACACTAATTACTATCTAGACAAGTAATTATAAGCCCTTAGTATACAAAAAAAAAAACAAATCAAAGAATAAAACCACAAGAGGTACAGAAACAAGAATGAGTATGGAAGGGGATGGTTCAGATCCATAAGGATTTTTAGAACAGTGAACTAATATAAATAGAGTATAGAATGCCAGTCCAAAAATAAGATTCCAGTCAATAACATTAAGCATCAGAGCCAAATTAGAGATTCACACTATATATCTATCTATCTAACCAATATCTCAATATCAGATGCGGTATGGTGATGTTTAGGGCATACCTTTCAACTGTCCCAATTCCAGCTGGACAGTCACAATTTTTGGGTGACTGTCCCGATGTCATAACTGCCTTCTAGTTTGTCTCGATAAGTAATAAAGCATGACAATGGGGGCAGGACAGAGGAAGGGCTTATTTGTCCAAAATTGGTATAATTAGGGCTAGGCTGTGGTATGGGAATGGTTAAAGTCAGGTCTAGGCTGCGGTATGGGGATGGGGATTTCTATTTGATTTGTCCCCCATAAAGCATGACAATGGGGGCAGGACAGAGGAAGGGCTTATTTGTCCAAAATGGGTATAATTAGGGCTAGGCTGTGGTATGGGAATGGTTAAGGTCAGGTCTAGGCTGCGGTATGGGGATGGTTAAGGTTAGGCTGCAGTATAGGGATGTTTAGGTTTAAGTTGACATTAGTGTTTGTGTCAGATTGTATTTCAAATGATAACACTAATGCAGTATAATAATACTGTAGAGTAGACCTTAGTGTTATCAATCAAGAGCATTTTGGAGACATTCATACATTGGCCACCTAATGTAGTCAAGTGTATAAATGTTGCAAAAATGACTTGTACACTACACCTGGAGCTGTGGCTCTAAGACTGAGCAGGGCTGTGGCCACCTGAGTGTCATTCATTGCGTGGAAAAAGATTCTACTTCCTAGCATTGATAGCAGAAGGTGTTAAGTAATCACAGGTAATGTGTACACAGGTATGCAACTGGGTATTTCTTCAACCATAAATAACATGAACAAAGAGAATTCAAACAAATACAACGGAGCAAGATCAGCAGCAGAGCATACTGAGCCAGTGCATTGCAAGACTGGGCACAGGAAGGCAACAGCACATCTGCTACCTCTCAGCAGACAATATGGCACCTGTACCAGCAGTCCCGGGTCCCCGCTGGCCCCTGCCCTCGGTTACCTGTCAATCCCGGTCTCCACTACAAATGTCGGTTTAGCAGAAGTGCTAGAGACAAGATGACGCTCAGTTCCGCGCATGCGCGTCCGAGCGGTAAATTACCGTATTGTCTCCTGGATCCGCCCCTATCCAACCCCCCCGATATCGTCTGATTGGCTGACGCGGAGTACACTAAAAACAAGACCTCGCTGACGTCACTGGAGAGTGGATTTAGCGCGAGAGCTCTGGCGGGGATCAGGAGTGTGCATGACAGTCACAGTGCCCCGCTCCTAGAACACTTACGGGCCTGGGCTGCTGGACCATGCTGGGACTTGTAGTGAGTGACACGACTCATTCCAGGTGGCTGTCAGTGGGGTCATCACTGATCCTGACTGTCCTGTGCTTTACAGCCAATCAGTCCATAAATCCAGAGTTTAATACTAATTATTATTTGTCATAATTTAACATTGATAGTATGTATTTATAGTATAGTATTTATTTCTGTCATTATTTTATGAAAAACCTGTTTATAAAAAAAAAAACATTTTTATAAAATTTTCTCTCATTCTGGACTCTTTATTTGTATATCTTTATGTTTTATGGATTTTATGGGGAAGACTTAATTGAGGGTGATGACGGGAATAGGCGTGAAGTTCATCTATTCCTGTCTATAATGCTAGCTTAATATTGCGGTATTTATCTCCCACCTCTATGAGGTGTGAGATAAAACCCGTGGTGTAAATTTGCGCAATGTGCCAATCATGAACTGAATCTACCTCTATGTGTTAGATATTGTAATTGTTAATTGCATATGAAATGGTTTTGACATTTTTGAATAGATAATTTGTTCAGACATGTTAACGGGCGTAACTACAGGGAGTGCAAGGGCTCAGGCGGAGAGAGGCAACGTTCCTGTTCAACTCCGCCACCTGTCGCACCTGACCACCTGGTTCTGCCCATCCAGACTTGGGCTTGCCTCCTGTGGGGCCTGAGTCTGTCATCTTCCACCCCTGCATGTTAACTATTTAATTGTTGATACCATGGAGTTGATCTAGACTTTTTGGGCCCGATTCAAGATGCGAACTGTGCCTATTCCCATCTATTGCGGTAAGAAAAATTTGCGGACAATTGAATCGGACCCTTTGAGTTGTATTGATATTTTTTATATATTATATTATTATTATATTATTATATTTTAAATATCCTGTTGTACTAGTACAGAGCACACAGAAGCAAACACAGGCGGATGGGAGCATTGTGTCCACGTTTCGGTGATTGCTTCCCGTTCCTACAGTTCGTAATTCCGCTGCAATTACCAAATAGTTGTAGCCACAGCTCTGGATCAGCTGCCATATGTTAAATAGCGCAGAGAAGATTGTAATCAGCTAGTGAATACAGGTGGTAATAATTGGTCTGGAAATTAATAAATGATATTATTTATAGACTAAAGAGCATGTTATCCATCATCCCCTCTGACGAAGCCAATTGATGAAACGCGTAACCCTAACCCTCCATGACCCACAGCCTAACCTTAACCCTCCAAGACACACAGCCTAACCCTAACACTCCAAGACAAGCAGCCTAACCCCATGCCTTGTAGCCTAACCCTAACCTTCACCTTAAGCCCTATGAAACTGAATAAAGTGGCAGCCATGTTGTAACAAGAATCCATTTTGTTTTAAGCATCCATTTTGTATATTGCTTCAGTTAGTTTATTCAGCTTAGAAACAGTTTCAGAGACTAGAATCCAAGTTCCCCCCCAGTTCAAAGGAGTATTTGTGTAAGACCTTGAGATAAGGAATGTATGTTGGATGGTCCTGAGAAATATAGCCCAGGATGGGAGTTGATGTACAGATGCTTTGCTTGGAAGATAACTGAATGTTTTATGCGTACAAAACAATAGTTTGTGTCTTAGGCATCTGCGATAACCAAGGTCTTTAGAAACCAGATGGTAAGACTCCGTTTCCAATTAACCTGTATTATGACAACAGTTTGAAATATTTTTTTTATAATAACGGGATATCCGGCAAATCCTATTATGGGCCTTAGTCTTACGTTATGTGGTTTCATATTTATTAGCTTTAGTAGTTACGTGTAATCAAGATAGATAATTCAGCGAATCATAGCACACTGTGTAGATTAGGTTTCCTCGTAAAACTTTAATGATCAGAGTGCTATAAAAATGTAATCTTAATTGTAATAAAATAGAACAATGCTTTTGACTGAACAACCGGTGTCTGTCATTTTGTTCTCCGGTACTGAGGATAACTCTATGTGACTGCTGTGTAAACTTGGATCCAGAAATCTATCTGAGCTGGTAGATTTAACAACCCTAACCCTATACCTGCCAGAGGCGTTGCAGCCGAACCCTAACCACCGCCGCAGTCTCTCACTATTGGGAACAGGGAAATAGATACAATCAAGTGAAAACAATGTAGTGAATTTTCAGCTTTATAATGCCACTTTGCTACCAGCAGGTGTCACTCCTCTTCTACTGCTCCATTCTACAAAGCGTATAATTAGGATCATAGGACTTTATTCAGAGCCGTCTGGGTCTAGTCTTCTCTGCGGTTGAGGGGAGCCCATTGTTTTGCAGATAACAAACAGTGCGTAAGTCTGGATCCAGTTAGAGGCATAACTAGCGAGTTGTGGGCCCAGGTGTAAAAAATATGCTTTGGCCCGGATGATATCCCAGGTAAACCAGTGGGGAGCTTTGGCAGTGCTGTGATGGCAGCTGTGGGGCTATTGTATCAGCATGCTGCTGCATCTGTTGCACCAATGGTAGTTCCGCCCCCTGGATCCAGTCCATAGTTATGACCAGTCCATGATTTTACTGGAAAGTCCTTAAATGTAGAAATAAAACTTTTTCTTTTTTTTTTTTTGTGAGGACCCCTTTAAATTCCCAATCCACCCCTGGCTGCCATTAGGCACTGTGTCTGTGACTGCCTTTGACCTTGCAGATCTTCTCACTATCTAGTCCTGTGACAGTGACCGGGAAGGCAATGCTTTGTGCTTTTACACATTTAAAGTCCTGGAAGACACGTGATTTAGTACATACCTGTGCATAACACGAATAACAAAAAATGTTCCGCAGCATGAATATGCATAAAGATAAACATGAAGATGAAAGTAAATAATGTCAGTATTCAGGTAAAGGGTGGAAGTGGTTACACAACAGTCCAAATGTATGCTTCACCTCAACACCGAAAATTAAACACATTTAACCCTTTTCTGCAGCTCTTTTTTGCATTTTTTGGTGCATCTGTTTCATTTTAATGCTTTATTTTGTTGGGTTTTTTTTATTTTTATATTTATAATTTACTTCATTTTTTTTGGGGGGGGAGGGGGGTGAAAGAGGAGAGGAGGGGCCACAGATAAAGTTATGTGGAGCAAAAGGGGATGGGAATTACTGATAGTTATCAGTTCTGAACATAGGGGGAGACCCTTGTGGGAGGATGAACTGAAATTTCAGCCTAATGCAAATGGATGTGTTTTCTCACTGTGGAATGGAGTGTATAGCATAGGTACCTCTGCATTGAGGTTGTCCTCGAGGCAGATATGTTCAGGTAGAGGCTATCGTACCGGATTCAATCTTAATTCTGAATTCAACCATCTGTTATTAACCTAAATAGCTCTGTTTGTACATCAGGGCTGCCAATTTTTCATAGATTCCCTGCAGGAGATCCCAGAGGGAAGCCATAGATGCCTGCAAGGGGGTGGGGCTTAATGACACAATTTATGCAAATTGATCAGAAGCCCCACCCCTTGGCTATGAATGTCCCTTTTTCTTAGTTTTACTAGGAATGGGGGCGTGGCATGACTGTAAGTCACAGTGACAGTCACATGACTTCTTCGTCTAAACTTCTCAAAAGGAAATATGGAGATGCTGCATATAGCAACCAATCAGATTATATCTTCCACTTTCCTATTACATGCTAAAGAATGTCAGCTAAAATCTGAGTGGTTGCTATGGGCAACATCACCATAAATTCCTTTTGAGCCCTGAGACTAGTAAAATAGATTCAATAAAACTGCTATCATAGGTTTTTGGAATGAAGAAAATTGACTACACACTTAAAATGAATCTAAAGTTATCTGCAGAATTCAAAGGATTCAAATTCACGTTTGTGGGTCAAGCGTTAACCAGTTTTCATTGTAAGGAATCTCGCTGCCGTCAAAGGATTATTCAAAGCTTTTTTTTAACAGTTTGCATTTAAAAGCCGTAGTCGGAGGGGTTTACTTCTTACGCTGATAAATACATTCACAAATCCCTGTTTGGGAATTTAATCCGGATTAAACATACAATCCACCACAACAAATAAAAAAAAATGCTGGGATAGAAGTAGGGCATTTATTTATTTATTAGAAATGATAACATTTGGAGGAAAATGGGCCAGATTCAAAGTTTGAAAATAATAGGAAATCAGGTGGAAAGTTACACCTGGGCAAAACCATTTTGAATTTCAAGGGAGGCAAATCTCTACAGTGAGAGTTTAGAGGTGATTGTCTCCTCGCCCAAGTCTAAATAACAGTGTAAAACAGGGTTGCCTGATTTCTGTGTCATTCCTCCGGGAGATCTCAGAGGGAAGAAATAGGTGCCGATATGGGGGGCGGAGCTTAATGACGCAATTTATACAAATCGTATCATTAAGCCCCATCCCCGTCAATCACTACTGCAATTCACAGTGTTCCTAGGGGTGGGCGGGATTGATGACGCCAATCACGTCATCAAAGTCCCACCCATCCCTAATAACACTAAGGACCCGATTCAATTCACCGTGATGCCTGGTAACGGTGCTTTATTCATGAATTTGCATAGCGGACTTTAATACGCACCTCATAGAGGGGACGCAGGGCTGGATTCCCAACACTGTAATTATTTACATACCAGCCTAATTTTGAGATTCTACCTACTACGCATACGTAGTAACTATTTTACGCTATCTTTAAGGACTGCATGTATGCAATCTACGTAACGAAATGCTACGTAGATAGCGTAGTAGCTAGAATCGCAAAATTAGGCACGTATGTAAAAAATTACGGCGTTGTGAATCCGGCTCGCGGTCTCCATAAAGGAAATTATATTTGCGCAATACAGACAGCCAAAGGCCCATTATTGTCTGCCTGTATTTCGAAAATATCACTAATTAGAAGTTTTTATTAATAAATGAGTATGCCGAAATTATTTTTTCGGCAACTTACCCATTCATTATTTTCGAAATCTGCCGTCGCACCGCACAGGTTAGTGGGGACTCTTAGGGTTAGGCTGTGCGGAGTCTTAGGGTCAGGCTGAGTGGAGGAGACGGTTAGGGTAATGGAAATGGAGGGTTAGGGTTAGGGTGAGGATTAGGGTTGGGAAAATGCTCACCGATCATCGCTGCGGGTTCATCCTGGTATATTCAATTGCTTTTCCTTAGCAAGGCAAATCAATTTTGGAGCCATTTTGAAAATGCCTGGGAGAAAACGTCCCTTTCGTAAAGGCAAAAGGAAACATAGTACTGGGCGCCATCAGGTATGTGCAACAAAACAAAATTTGTTATAACAAGCTGAGTGCAGTAAAATCACATGTAAACATATGAAACAAGCAATATTACAGAGAAATTTTTCTTATGTATATATATACACCTCTGTATCAAAATAAATGGTCAATCTAAAGATGACAGAGTGGTGACACTGTAAGCAATAATAGCTGTTAAGGGTTCCGTATTCCTATAGTAAAAGTAATCACAGTGTAGGTCCGTGGGTAACTGCAGACTTAGTAGGATACTATCCAGTATATGTGACAGCTCCTGCTTTTAGTCATAGATCTCTTAAGTATACTATAGAGATTGGATATCTAGTTATTCACAGTGATAGAGTATGCGCATACTAGTAGTTGAACAAGGTGTATTACCTTAGACCCTCCTGCCGTGGTCCCCGCAGATGGTCCTGGTTCTTTGAAGTTCCGTGGCAGACCGCTGAGGTGTCCTACACTCAGGGTCTGGATGAGTGCCCAGCCGTGCAGTAGAGCAGCTGTCTGCCTCTGGTGCGCTCCCGGTCAGTCTAAGTTGTCCTCTTAGGCTCTTGTTGTAGACGGTATTAATAAACCTGTATTAATGAAGATGAGGCTTTCAAGTTGAGGGACCACCGGGTATAGCCAGGTGTCCCGGGGTTCAGTCTCTGATCCTCCCTGCCCGTCTGGATGCAGTTTCCTGACGGAGATAGCCGATATCACCGCTGCGTGCACTGCAGTGATGCAAGGACACTGTACATAAAGCGTGTTAACCTTAGAGACCTCTATGCAGCTTTTTATCACCTACGCGTTTCACCCTTGGTAGGGCTTCTTCAGGGATAACAAGTGGGAGAGAACACGCTTGTGGGTAACAGTATCAAATGGCAGGATCCCTGGACCTACACTGTGATTACTTTTACTATAGGAATAAGGAACCCTTAACAGCTATTATTGCTTACAGTGTCACCACTCTGTCATCTTAAGACTGACCATTTATTTTGATACAGAGGTGTATATATATACATAAGAAAAATATCTCTGTAATATTGCTTGTTTCATATGTTTACATGTGATTTTACTGCATTCAACTTGTTATAACAAATAGAGTTTTGTTGCAAATACCTGATAGTGCCCAGTACTATATTTCCTTTTGCATTATGGGTTGGTTTTGACCCTGGTGTTGGGGAATCCCCTTAATAGTACACTAGTGGCGGCTTTCTTATTAGTGCACATCCCTTTCGGACAGCGCTGCCCGCTACACTTACTCCCTTTCGTAAAAGTGCCATTTCAACCGCTGACCCACGCGCCTGGAGCTGATACTTAATCTTTGCTCTGCGGTATCCTACTGCTGATACTTGCTGCTCAGAACTGCACATTAGCCCTCCAATGCGCAGGGAAGCATTTCCATACACATTGGCCTTCTGTCAATGCAGGTCACTGATGACATCACATAAGGGCGGGGCACCGCAAATATCTCCTGGGTCCCAAAATCTCTTACAGTGGCCTTGCTGATCAGTATTTGTGTTCAGTAAGTATGCATGCAATAATAAAATAAATTTGACCCCTGAAATTAAACATGGTTTTGCCCTGGTGTAACTCTCCACGTTTTCCTCTTATTTTCAATCTAAAACCAAATCTAAAAAAGTGCTGAAATCATACTATGTCAATGAAGGGTTAACATGGCTTCTGTTTACAATCACTGATAATCCTTTGAGGCTGATACAAATCAGCATTGGCTTGAAAAATGTTCTACCGCATAGTTACAATACAATTAGCTTGAGCATATGAGGAAACAATTGCTACCCTATGCTCAGATACAAAACCACACAACGTCAAATATTATTAAACAACCAATTGGTGACACATTGCTTTGGATTTTAAAAGGGGGCACAGATTAGAGTTCCAATTGGAATTGGTTTTGGCTATGACATTTTGGTTAAGCAAGAAGGTGGCAAAAATAGGTGGTTAAGTCAGCTGCAAACACCGTCGAAAATTGAGGTCTGACATCCCGTCCTCAGTGTCTCTAAGGTCATGGATTTAGTATGGTCAATATCCCCCTTCAGAAAGCGCGCAAAGTGAGTACCGCATCAGCAGACTACGAGCCGGCCATAGGGCATTTCATTCCTAATTAGCATCCAGGGGTGTGCCTAACCATGCCATTAAACCCCTTCCCCATGCACCAACTAATTGCTAACTCTCCCACTGCTACCGCCAAACCTATTCCCTGCAGGGACGGAACTAGAATTTTATAGGGGGGCCAGTATAATTATGAAATTAAACCACTCCCTTTTTATTTTTAACCCCACCCACCATCCTCCCATACTCACTACTGCTCCCTTTAACACACACAAACAAACTCTCTCTCACACTCTATCTTAAACCCCCATCTTCTGAGAATCCATGCTCATGGAGGAGCCCACAAATTGCGACGGCAGCCGGATCGCCCCCCTCCAGCCAATCCCTGTCTGTTACAGCCATAGAAACATGAATTGGAGAGAGGCTGGAACCGAATGCAAGTGCACCCAAACTTCTCTCAGTTTAGGGAGGAAGCAAAGTGCCAAGCTGGAACTTCTCCTCTATAAACGCCACTGATGCGCCATCTGAAAGAAAAGCATGTTAACTTATAACGGGTGTGGGTCCCTGTCAAGAGCAGCCATATTTCAATAGGGCCGTTCTCTCCCAAACTGGCTGGGAAATCAATTGCTTCTGCCTCAAGGAGGCAAGGCAATCGATCCCCAGAGTACGAAACATGGTACTTTGAATGGTAGGTATCAAGTCTAACCCTAACCCTTGTCCTAACCCTGTCTTCCCCACAGCCTGACCCTAACACTCCCTTCCCCAGAGCCTAACCCTAACCCTCCTCTCCCACAGCGGGTCAGGTGGTGCTTCCGAAAATGAGTGAACATGCTAATCGGCATACTCAGGCATTCTGAAAAAAAAATCTATATGGCTGCCTATTCGAAATAGAGACAGACAAAAAGAAATTTCCGCTGTCTCTACTTCTGAAAGACAGCCATTGTGCCATCGACTCCCACTGCTTATAAAGGGGTTATATGCGTGAGATTCCCAAAATTTGGGCAGTTCTCCTAGTATTCTGGGAGAGCCGGCAAATCTCCCGTAAGTCCCCTGCCTGTCAATTTCTATTGAAATCCCTAGAGTTACTAGGGATGAGCGGGACTTGATGATGTCATCAAACCCCGTCCACCCCCTGGAACACTAGAGATTACTGTGGTGATTGACAGGGGGCGGGGCTTAATTACATAATTTGCAAGAATCTATGGCTTCCTTTCGGGTTCTCCCGGAGAAAAGCTGTAAAAAGTTGGCAACCCTGGCTAAACATCAGATCTGCAGAAACGTGTTTACGCTGGATAGGACGTAGGGAAAAAGTGCAGTTAACCTCCTCAGATGGAGCTGTATGTGCAGAGGCCTCTGTCAGTTTCCTAGGTTTTGATATTTTTTTTTTTTAGCTGTCATTTGTTCCCTGTTCCTGGAGCGCACAGCACACGGATGTGCAGACAAGCGAAAGGGGAGCATGTACAAGTCCAGTGTGCCACCCACCCAAAATATGCCATATAAAAAGAAAATAAGACATATATACACATGTAAAAATTTGACAGACATTAAATAAAGGAGTAAAAATTAATAGCAGAAGTCCCAGTTTAAATTTTGATGGAGCAGCTCTCCACTATTACATATTTTGCACCCAATGGTCTGGGTAATTGAAAGCACATATGGCACCTCTGGATCCCTCACACCCTTTTGTGCATTATTGCTCTTGATTTTAGATGTATTTTAACTAAGGCTAAAACATTACATTAAATAAAATAAAATAACTAAAATGCAAACCGTAGAGCTTTAGATAACGTTTTAAATATTATAGCAATTACTACATGTATATAGCCGTAGTTCATGTAATAGGATCAAGGGATACAACATGGAGGGAATGTCTCGTGATTCATTTACCTCCATGCCCTGGCAGCAATAATGAGGGGCCTCAATAAATTGGCCCTTAAGATTATTAAGGACTGTCCTCTAATTTGATAGCTGTCACCTTGCAGAAGAGGTGACAGCTACATCCTGTGACTGTGAAACGTTGTGGCAACAGGTGAGGAGAGAGGGACATGTCATTCTGATCTGGATAGAGATAGGGAGAAGTTTCCAGCGCCATAGAGAGGCGGGGAGAGAGGGGCTCCTGATAATTACCACAGGGAGAGGGGGCGTATACACTCATTATACCCAGCCAGGGCAGGAAAACACACACACTCACAGGGAAAGGGACAGTCGTGCACGCGCTGCGCGTGACCCCTTTACACACTCAGCCAGGGGAGGAGGACACACTCTGCAATACACACTCACTGCACTATACACACTGCATGCACACACTGCACGACCGACGCGCCTGCAGCCCGAGGAGGAGCACTGGAGAGACCCCCTGACAAGAGGGTGAGCGGTGGACATTGGAGGTCACTGGAGAGACCCCTGACTGCAGGGAGGAGTGAGCAAGGTGAGTGCTGCATAATACATGGTAATGAGTAGGCTCTGAGTGAGTGCACCAGGCCCTGTGCTAATGCCTGCAGACTGACAGGTCTGTGCTAATGCCTGCACACAGCAAGGTAATGTAATTAGGCCAGGTGAAGATCAAGGTGTTCTGTATTGGGGTCTGAGCTAATACTTCTACACAGTAAAGTAATGTGATGGGGCCAGGTAAAGATCAAGGTCTTAATGCACTGGGGTCTGTGCTATTACCTAAACACAGCAAGGTAATGTCATGTAATGGGGCCAGGTGAAGATCAAGGTGTTAATCCACTTGGGTCTATGCTAAATAAGTAAACTTTTACCCTCTCGCATTTGTCATTTAAGTCCTATATGCCCTGCATAGAGCTGGTTGGTGGTGACATCCACCCAGCTTGCTTCTCAGGTCTAGGGTGGAGGCTAAATAAGTAACTGGTGGGTCGATTATTAAGTAAAATTGTGTCATTGCAGTAGATTCCTGTTAGAACAGGTAGATTACTTAGTAAAGACAATTGGATTCTGGGTGGATTAGGTGAGATCTGTGACTGTGATGTCTTGGGTGGTGTAGAAAAGAGTAAATCTTCATTGTTACTGTCTGCAGTGGAATGTGTAAAAAGTTTATTTAATAGTTATTTAGCATTGTAAAGCATTGCTTTTACAGCTCTGTAGATTTGATGGACCAAAATGTACTTATTTCTTAAAGCAGCAGCTGTTATCTGTTGTTTTGAGCACAGTATGAGTGAGGACAAGGGCTGAATGAAACTTTGTTTTGGCTAGTAGTTTCCTGCAGGAACTGTTTGTGTTAGTTGCTATTACTAGCCTTTCAGGATGGGGGACACCAGAAAATGGAAGGATGTGGTTAATAATAATCAACGGGATCCAGATTTTTTTTTTTTGATTTTTTTTTTTTTAAATTAGGGAATCCGGTGAAAAGTTACTCCTGGGTATAAACATGGTGAATTTCAGGGGAGTAAATGGTCATCTATTGCAAACAGTATTAGTTGAGAGGTGATGTTTCCTTGTCAAAGTCTAAGTAACAGTGTAACTTTCCACCTGATTTTCTCTTGCTTTCAAACTCTGTATCTGGTTCTTGGTGAATGCGATGCATTTTTGCATTTTAAAGTAACGTTTTTTTTGTGTGTCTTTGGAGTTTTTAACTTTAGTAATCGTATAGTCATTTGCGATAATGCAATTTGAAAGTACTGATCATAAAAATGCAATGGGGACTAATTTGGAACAAAAACTTTTATGTCTGTCAATTTTTATGTCCAGTGGACCTTTAAATTAAGGTGTATGTAGAGTCAAGTAATTGTCAGTCCAGGGAAAGTGAGAGTAGGTTGACAGCAGTGTAATCTGGATAAATGGAGTTAAATGCTATCAGTTGAAGATATTGTTTTACAACTTGTCTTGTGTCTAAGTTTATAGATATTTCATCTAATTACTATGGCTTCTATATAAACTCTTGTTTTATGTACACAGATGACCTCATGTGGCAGTGTGTGTATCTACTTACATAGAGGGATTTTATGTAGTTGTATGTAGTATGTCCTAAACCTTTCACTGAATCTATAGTCTAGAACAGGCCTGGCCAACCTGTGGCTCTCAAGGTGTTATGAAACTACGAGAGCCAGCATGCTTTCATTGCAAAAGCATAGCTGATGCCTGTCAAAGCATGCTGGGAATTGTAGTTACACAACACCAGGAGAGCCATGGTTTGGCCAAGCCTGGTCCAGAATGACACTAAATGCTTTATGACTGAAAGAATTATAGTTCTAATTTGAATACTTAAAAATGTAGGTGATGCAGGAACAGTAGTGGACAAGGGGGTGCCCCAAAACCTATACCAACTTATGAGCCAGGAGCAGAGGTGGTTGGGAGGACACTGTTGTCTGTTGCATGATATTGACTTGGTGCATTACTTGTGGCATAATTGTGCACATAAAAGGCAGAGGCTGCAACTGCTATTTTGGGTTGTGCAAAACAAATTGATACCGCTGTGGGGCATGCTTAAGAGTTTGTGATAAAGTAAAACTCTGTGTACTGTCTTGGCACTAAATAAGGTTTAATAACATAAGTAACCTTGGGATGATTTTATTTATCACCACCCCCCCCTTAGTTCTGAACAGTTGAATTGCATTTTGAGATACCTGATTGGAACGGATCCCACACTGTTCAAACTTAAGAGCAATGAAGCCAAGAACAGGGGGTGGGGTATGAATTGGTATTAAAATGTAGAGTAAAGGTGTGCCAATGCTCTACCTACCAATGAAGCCCGGTAATTGTGGATCGCTGATAATCATACATTTGCATGAAAAGTAATTGCGAATTAAGTTGGCCATACAGATAAGCGATTATTGGTCCAATGGATTTCTAAAACACCCAATAATCTGTCTAACAATGCTAGGGCCCGATAATGTTATTGTTTGGCTCTAAACTACTATTAACAGCAAGCTCCCTATATGTAGTGTGTGACTGTTTTCTGTTATCGAGCCTGTACCTCCACCTCCTGGCTGGAGTTTCCCCATCTGTCTGACTCCATAAATATCGCCAAGTACAGCACTAATCGTTGCAAGTCACCGCTGCGATGGGTCTAATTGCGAAATAGGGACAGCCGAAAGTTGCTTTTCGGCTGTCCCTATTTCGAATGAGAGCCATCGCAGAATTTTTTTTTATGATTGGGTAGGTATGTGATTCGCACACCCCCCCATTCATTTTCGGAAGTGCCACCACCAGAGAGGTGAGTAACCCTCTCTAGAGTCTTCGGGTTAGGCTGTGGGGGGGGGACACACTTAGGGTTAGGGAGTGGGGTTGCTTACTTTTTGGAGCACTGTGTTCGGTGCCCTGGGGATTGATTGCTATGCCTATCGAAATAGGGCCATTTGCAATGGAAACCCACACTTGGATACAAGGCTTCCCTTTCTGCATTACTGCTATCCTTGCTGGTTATTATGAAGTCAGACAGATGGGGGAAACTCCAGCTGGAGGTGCCACACACTACTAACCATAGTTTCTACAGCTAGCGGATTGGCTAGCTGCACGGGCCTTCTGTCACTCCTTGAAGCTCCTCCCTTTTCAGACGGGAATATTGCTACAGCAGGAAGGAGAGGTGAGGGGCGCCAATATTATGACCTTTTTCTAGAGGAAAATCGTCCCAATTATCAGACACCTCCTGCTGGGAGCGTTAATCGCTCTAGTATATAGTCAGCTTTAAGGTCTGGTCTCTGGTGCAAGAAGCAATATTACAATGTAGACAAAAAACCATACTCTTTCCTTAGTTTATTCACATTATATTGCTCCAATGGTCATTAAACCACAAGTTTGCAAGGCTGTTTGAAGGAGTCTTCACTGTCCTGAATGTTTTGGTTCTGGTATTGGCAGACTTGTAAATATAATACGCATCTGTAAGGGCAGAGGGTTTTCTATTGTTTTGTATGAAGGACTTTAAGTGATCCAATAATCTTAATTGTACATGTGCTGAATATATTCAGGGTTAAAGTGAATTTATTTTATATGCAAAGGATGAGAAAATCTTTAACGATTTACTGCATCAAATATTTATTTTGGTACGATTTTGTCTTTTCCTTGTCTACTGGGCTAGGTGCCAAAAATATTAACATTCAGTTAATAAATTACAGGCACTGGTAGAGGCTATTAATCACATGCATTTACTTTAGAATGTGTAGCAAAATCTTTATGTTGACTCCAGTTAGTGCTGTGGACTAGACCGCTGTTTCAGCGAATGCAAGTAACATGGAACATCTTCAGGTAATGAAAATGTGTATTAAGTTAGTTTGTGGGAATTCAGTTAAATAGGACCATAGTAATGTCTGTGATCAGCATCTGGCCAGCGCAAGCATCAATCTTCATCTTTCTGTGCTTTAGCGCTATTAACCACATGACCACAGCACACCCTGTGTCTATATTTCTCCTCCACCTTTTTCTTGTATTTGTTAACCTGTCTTTACAAAACTAAAGATATTTAACCAGAGGCGGAAGGTGGCAGGCTTAGGCCTGATGGCACGGAGACATGGCCTGTGTATGGATGGGTGGAATGGGGGCGGAGCTGGGTGGGACAGGACAGTTACCTGATAGAAGCTGTTGGAGGTCGACTCGGCACTCGGTGTGTGTATAGTGCTCAGCACTCCTAAATGGAGCGGCAAGCGCTGTTTTAAGCTGTCAGTCTCTGGCAGCTTGTTTACAGTGCAGGGGAGTGGCTGCCATTGGCTACCCCCTTGCACTTTGCACCCAGTGGAGATGAGATATATAATATGATATAGATATCTATATCTCTCTCTATCTATTGCTTATCAACTGCTATACACTGCACAAGATATGAACATCACCTGCACCCGTTCCTGGTTATAAGACATTTTATTTATTTGTTTTGTGCTGCACCCTCTCTGTGGAATGCCTTCAAGAATTCCTGGAAAACTCACTGGTTCAGGCTTTCTTATCGAATGCTTTAACCTCCTTTTCCTGTGCTACCAGATTAGTGCTATGCTGTGTTCTATTCTACAGGATAGAGGGGTTGTCTGGACTGATTTGCAGTATCTGGCTCCTATACTTATGGATCAACCACCTTTTGTCTTATAGAATAGCTTGTGGTCAAGGCTGGAGCGGAACGTGACACATACTGTAACACCCTGTGTACTCTTGCAGTATGACTGGTGATTGTCTTCTAGACCTTCTGCACTGAATACTAGGCTTAAGGCCTGGCTGGACACAGGGGTACATAGTTGTTGTTTTAAGAATTGAGCTACTACACATGCGTAGTAGCTTGCTTATGCAATCTATGTACAGAAATGGTACATAGATAGTGTGAATAATCCACTACGCATGCGTAGTAGCTCAATTCTTAAAAGAACGTACGTAAGACGACCACTACATAATTGTGAATCCGGACCAGGATCACTACTGTGTGTTTATATACCTAAAACAATAGTCTTTCTCCCATTAGTTGATCTCAAAATTAAGCTTATATGTTTTATTTACAAAAAGTGAAAATAATGTTCTATAGCCTAATATGGAGTTAGCTAATTCTTCCTGACCCGCAGTCATTGATCTGGACAGAATTCACTTAATTTTTAATGAGAATTTGGTGGCAATTTGCAGAAAATCCTTAATTCAAGACTGCAGCAGCAGACAGGATAGAGTCTAATTAGCCCGTTGCCATCATCAATATACTCTGCACCATCCAACACCGGCCTTGTTACGTGTCTTCCCGTTTTTTGAACAAATCAAATCACACCAGAACGTGTGTACATGCAGTTATCAGGCTGATGGTATCATTCCTGGACTGCCTGGAACTTGTATGGCTTCCTCATTAGATGGATGCGTTAATGGCACCTTTTCTGTTATGTGCCAGCAGAGAGAGGTGTGGGGGTCTCTGCTTAGAACGGCCCTTTTTCAAAAGGGACGTTTTATACCGGCCAGTTGCGAACTGGCTCTCAAATCGATTGCTTCTCCTCTGCAAGGCAGAAGCAATCGATCCTCCCAAGAACGAAGATGTAGTGGCACATGGGAAGTATTAATGTAACCCCAACCCTTATCTTAATAATTGCCCTAACCTTCCATTACCCTAACCCTCCCTGCAGTCTGACTCTAAGACTCCCCTCCTCTCCCAGCCTGACCCTAAGACTCCCCTCCCTGCAGCCTAACCCTATAACTCCCCTACCCTTCTTAGGCTAACCCCTGTAATACTCACCTCCGTGTGGAGGGACTGCGCCGACTGTTTCGGAATGAATAGGTAAGCGCGCCAAAAAATAAGTTCAACATAAATAACCTTCATTTCTTCATTTAAAGAAAGTTTTGTAATTAGTATTTTTTTTTTATTTTTCTTATGGAGGCAGCTGAAAATAAGCTCTCGGCTGCCTGTATTTTAAAAACTGAACTTTTGTTCCGCACACAGCATCCCAGCAGAGAGAACCCTTCTGTTTTTTTTGTAATGAAGTCTTCTTTCGTTTTCTAGTCTAGCACCTGTTAGACCTGTTGTCTTGGAATGTTTCTTGGGCATGTGAATGTAACATGGATATTTTGACTAAATATAACAATAGTATCTGTAAAATTATACAGAAACCAAAGTCACAGGTATTTATCTATATTATCTGCGTCTATTAAGTCGTTTTCATTCAAGAGATCACTCCAGTTTTTTTGGCTTGCTCTGGTTTCCAGGGCCTTGCCCATAGGTTAGAACCGCTTTTCATGTGGTATGCATATCCCAAACCATGAAGACAGAGGGCGGGATCCAGACCTAAGTCCGCGCTGCTCTTTTATGTCTCCGCAGCGAAAGTTTACATAAGCTGAGTTCATTTCTAGATTCTGTGCATGCGAGGGTTGTGCCCTCCCTTCACAAGTATCTTCCGTGCCCTGGACCGGGTATAGGCCGCCGCCTTGAACGGCCCTTTTTCCTAGTAGATTGTCTCTCTCCCGCGAGGCAGAAG
>WWET01000864.1:17063-29569 GCA_011038615.1 Limnodynastes dumerilii | reverse complement strand
TTTTTTTTACACTTTTGAAATATCGGACTAATTATCCCAAAGTGTATGGCACCGATGTCGCTACCTGCCGCTAGAGGAAAAATCGGCAGAATTATCAGAAATTTCACGCTGTGACGATAATCGCTCTAGTGTATGGCCAGCTTTTTAGGGTTAGGCTGAAGGTAAGGGAGGGTTATGGTAAGAATTAGGGAGTGGGTTGGGGATAGAATACTGGCTTAGCATTTGGAGCACTGTGTTCATGCAAAAACTATAAAAAAATTGAAGGAAAAAAAAGGTTATAAAAAGTATTGCCATTATTTTATAAAAATTTTACAAGAAACAAAAAATATTCCTAATTCATTGTCCAACCCCTGTGGGTGTAAAAAGTGCAAGTTGTGAAAGAGGCGAATGTGTGATATAATGGGCCTCAGAATTTGCAGTTAAAAGTGGATACATGCAAAATGCATATTGCTGGGATTGAGAAGATGGAAATCCGTACACAGAGAACTGCGCCGTTATGTAATGTTTCTACTGAGTATCAGGCCTATACCGTGTTTAATGGCCGAACACCTCTCATAGCCCATCACAAGGTGCGCCAAGAAGAGATTGCATACGACTGAGAGTCTAAGGGGTGCTTTTTATATGTTTTATACAGCTATTGTCATTGATGGTAAACTGTGCAAATCACACGGATTCCTTTCTACGTGTCAAGATAAATATGTCCCATCTGTCTAAAATATTAGATATTGTATATTACTCTATATATCCTATACAGAATATACACATCTTTACACACACATACCATTGATAGGTTTACTTTATAGAGGGAAATACAAGGACAGATGTTGGGCACTGACCGGGATAGAGCATAGCACATCATTGTCAACGAATTATCAGAAAGACAAAATGGATCGCCTCTTAGAGCTTCAGAAAGGGAATTTGTCCACAAAGGCACTGGGTTTTTTTTTTTGATTGCGTTTTCTTTCATGTTCAGTATGTTTAAGTGCTGCTCTTCATTGAAGGAGTTGAACATGCAGTGCTGAGGATAATGGGGACACTGTCCTGGTCTGCACTGCGACGGTGTGGCTTTGATGAATCCTGTAGCTCTAAGGATCGCAGCTGTGAGCGCATGTTGCTTAGGGGTGTGGGTCCCCGGAAAGAACGTCCTTATTTTGATAGGGCCGTTCTCTCCCAGCTAGTTCGAAACTTATGAGGCATAGCAATCGATCCACGAAGCACTGAACTTTTGGTGCTTCGAAAGGTAAGGCAAAAAACTACCCCAACCCTTCCCCTAATTCTAACCCTAATCCTCCCTTCCCTGCATCCTGACCCTAACCCACCATCTCACGCAGCCTGACCCTAAGCCTCCCTCCCCTGCGTGGAAAAACAAAACGAAAGCAGATCTGAAATGACCCTTAGCGCTGTGGTTCATTTCAGATCTACTTTCATTTTGTTTATCCATGTACTTTTCTTGTGTCTTAAGGACAACTATCTGGTGTACTTTTGTGGCTACTAATTAGGTCTGTTCACTGCTGCTCTCCTTATGATGCTGATTCTCCAAACCCTTTTTCCACTGTATTATACTGTCCCTCCCCTGCAGCCTAACCCTAATCCTCCCTTCCCCGCAGCCTGACCCTAACCCTGGAAAGGTTACTCACCTTTCCCTTGGTCCGGGTTCTGTGGCGGCGGCGTTTCCGAGTCTGAATGGGTGCGTATACCGATTGGCACGCTCACCCATTCTAAAATGTATTTTCTAGAGTAAGGGTTATTTGAAATAGGAACATCCGAAAAGGAACTTTTGGATGTCCCTATTTTGGAAATCTGAGTTTCTGACTGGGGACTGCAACCAGTTGGTTTGTTAACCCCATAATGCATTTGTTTTACATCCTGGCTTATAGATGAAATGATATGCGTGGATTTTGGGGCTGATCCAAAGCTGCACTTACACAATAAAAAATAAGAGGGGGTATAAGTGTAGACCTAAGCAATACCATGTTGAACTGCAAGGGGAGGCGGATTTACATTGTGAAAGCAGAATTAGAATTGAGAGGTTTCTTAGCTCAACTCTATTTTATAGATTAAAGCTAAGCGGTATGGGCCAGTTCCCGAGCTACGTACGCTAGCCGCTGACGTAAAATCGGCAATTTGTATGTAGTGCGCGTCAGGTGTTGCTTAACGTAACTCTGATTGTACGTAACTTCAGCGTAAATACGAGTGAAAGGGCGTGTCTTCCATATGACACCCGTAAATACACTTTGTAGGCGAAGGGAGGCATTTCAATCATACCGTATGGGTCGGGTTAGGCCTTTACGTAGGTCAATGCATTATGTACGTCTGTACTTACGCTTGGAAAAGTTAAGCTAGGGTTTGGGAAAAGTAAATCGAGTAAAGTATATACAAGCGAGAGGGAGTAGTAAATATGCTACGCCAACGAACGTAAAAACAACTTGGGTCTGGATCTACCTCTATGTGAGTTCTGTGTGCAGAAGTAACGTATTTTACCCGCACGCAAAAGATTTCCAATAAATTCCCCCTTCCATTGTAATATGGGTGCAAAGTGCACTTGTTTTGCCCTTGTTGGAAAACTGTGGATCAGCCTTTTTGTGAACATGAATTGGCTTCACTCCGTTATCTGTCTCTAAGAATATTATTTTTGTTTTTAATAAATACATTTCCTAAGTTAATATTTTTATTCATACTAAATGCATATTTATATGTGTTTAAAAAAAATTGTGTTCGGGAAAAAATACTTTCTCTCAATGCATTAACTTGCATTTACATAGTTGTTAATGTGTAGCTGATCGCATAGTACAGCTAGCAACCATTGCAATATTTTTTGAGTAAGTGTATTGTTGAGAAACCATTGTGCATTAATTATCTGTGCTGTCGCTATGAATCTGGGGGTAGCAGTGAAGGAACTGCATAACATTGTTTCTTTTTATCCCCGATCAGTGTGTGTCAGTGTCTCTCTGTTTGCACTGTGTTATGTAAGCTAATGTCCAATGTTTTAGTACAGAGGTTATTGGGTGTGATTGAATCTGATTGGAGGGCATTGTGTCGGACGTCTTCTTCACTGTTCACGTTTTATTACAAATCCAAGTGGTCTTGCATGTGATAGTAAATTTTTTTATTATAGAAACCTCCCCAAACTGATGCTTGTTAACTCAAATCTATATATTAGAAGAAAGTAACTATACACTTAACAGTAGATATTGTAAGGGATAACCAGTCACTTATAGTATCAAAATCTTCCTCTGCTATGACCGGGTCTTGGTGGGGATTATTCATGTATATCTAAGGCCTTTACACTTGCACTACGTTGGGGCATATAAAGACCTGGGACATGACTATTTTTGCTACAGTGGTGGGGAGGGAGGAAAACCGTAAGGCTTTATGTGCCATCGCGGTTTAATACCCCTTTGATTTATTGCCATGATGACAATTGTGGTTTGTTTTTTTTTGTTTTTTTTTTTCCATTTCTTGCAAAAAGAATCACTTTCTCCGTTTGAAAATACCCTGCAGGGTTTCAATTGGTTTTTGCCTAATAGGATTATTTAGTAAATTGCAGCAGATTTGGATTGAGTTTTTCTTCTTAACCTCTTGTGACAGGTAAAGTCCAGGGTTGCCTTGGATGTAAGCCTCTCAAACTGAGCTGGTCGTGTTTGACCCTATACTTATTCTTTATTTCCCCTTGCCAGCAATGGGCTTCTCACTCACTTTACTTTATTTTAATTAGAAGCTGTGTAATTACATTGCACTAAACACTCCGGTCTCTTGGCAGAGCTCTCTGTGTGAACATCCTATTCTCTTTCCTCTCTGAATCTGCAATCCTACATGAAGAGTTTCACTGACGTTCTATTTTTGGAGGTCTGGAGGACTCTCGCTTCTCATCGTGTCACATGATGACAGAGCTCAGAAGGGCCTTCCAAAGCCTCTCTGAGCACTGCATCCTTTGAAAAGGATAGTGACATTACAGTGGGGGAAGTTTGCAAAGTTTCTTTAATGCCATGTGTGTATTTGCCCAGCACCATTTTCCTATGCAACACAACCACTCTGCAGATGTATTAAAGGACATGTAGTTTCTTATATGGCCGTCCCATTTTTGACACTCGTGTAGTAGACATCTTAGTTGCGACAGTTTCTGTTCCGACACCTTTCTAATAAAGAATATTTGAATCCCAGCGGGTGAAATGCTCTTATTTCGACAAGGTACTACTTACATGTAGACTTGAAGAAACTGCAGTTATAGGAACCGCTGTCAGTTGTCGCTTCATTGCCGCAAAGTGATCTGTCCAAAGACTACATCGAAGCGGTGAACTACCCTTACTATAGAGCTGGTTTCTATATTTTATTTCAACTCGAAGAATTTTTTTTGCCCTAATAATATGGCATCCTCGGGCTTCACTAGGTTGCTGTGATTCCCAGGCCAGCTCACAGACTAAGGTCATGTTACAGGAAGCCAATGTGCCACAAGGCTTCAGAAGTGGGCTGGAAGAAAAAGAGCAAGAAACCGCAAAAATAAAAAGTTTAAAAAAAAAAACAAAAACCTGACATTCTCTAGTGTGTAATAGTAAAGTGAGAGCTAGAATCTGGTTGGTCGCTATGGGCAACATCTCCACTTTTCTTTGTCCGCAGTTTAGCCCTTTGAGTAAGGGGTGGGGTGAGATGTGTATCGTATTTGGGAGAACTTGCAAGAAGTGTGTGTGTATATAATTTTTTATTAAAAAAAACCCAAAAAAAACCAACGGCTGTTTTTTTTTTTTGTGTTTCTTTGATCACCTTCTCCTCCCAATTTACTTGTTATAAGGTTTGGACAGAGTTTGTGAACATCTGGGTAAACCCCCTGTGTGTATTATAACAAATCTGTGCATTTATAAAACATATACATATATTTATCTATCTATATCTTCTATAGATGAGGTATCCATGTGATTAGATCAGTGGAGGAGCTATTCCCTCCCTGTGAGAATGTCTTCCTGGTACAGAAGTGTATAGGTACAGGGTGAGCTTGGTTGTGTAATAAGACATTCCGTTGCTATAGCAATCGCTTTAATTTGCAGAAGGCAATCCACATTCTCTTAACACTTAACTTTAAGGACTGCAGACGCCACACCTATACTTCAGAACCAGGTCTAAGCTTGATCTGTGTGCTGTAACAGAGCTGTGCAATTCACTTGTTTGCTTCTCCCTGGATGTCATTGTCCATGTACCGGCTTTTCTCATGACCTTGAGCATTGTTCAGTATCGTTAGGTGTGGTGACACTACCATCTATACACTGCATATCAGCTTTGTTTGTGTATAATAAACTATGGTTACTTTACCTTTTAGTTAGTGGTGTGATTGTCACCATATGGTGTTAGATTGGGTTCAGGAATCCATTTTAGAGCAGATACAGGAAACACAGGAACTCCAGGTGTTGGGAAAACTACATACCCCATCATGCTATGCCAGCTGTATGCTATTTCTACTCTGTTGGAGCATGCTGGGGCTTGTAGTTGTACAACATCTGATGTGCTAGACATGTATGTGCCTGGTTTATATAGGAAGGTCAGCATTTCCAGACTAAGCTTTGTCTGCTGGACCTTAGGCTGACCTAGGGCCAGATTTACTAGGCTGTGGGTTTGGAAAAGTGGAGATGTTGCCCATAGCAACCAATCTGATTATTGCTGACATTCTCTAGTATGTAATAGATAAGTGAGAGCTAGAATCTGATTGGTTGCCATGGGCAACATCTCCACTTTTCTAAACCCGCATCTTAGTAAAACTGGCCCCTAGTCTTGTTTCAGCTTCTGTGTACAGATGAGTGATGCTGTGCATAGAGGTTGCAAAATTCCAGTGATGCAATTTTATCTGTATTGATTTTCACCATTACATTAAATGTCCTTCTACACTGATCTGTGAATTTATTATCTCTGAGTTGAGGACTTTGGTCTCTTCATTCTGCTGGGTTAAGTCTGGCAGCGTTTAAGGTCAGGTTCAACCAAGCTCAATATTTCATGACTGTTGGAATGAAGGGAGTATTGAAAGCTAGCCAACCTGTAGCTCTCCAGGTGCTGTGAAACTACAAGTCACAGCATGCTTTGCCAGGTGTCTTCTATGCATATGCTGTCAAAGCATGCAGACAGTTGGCCTATTTTGGATTATAGTGTAGTGCTTTAGTGACCTTTTCACCGGTCTGTTTCTGTGCATTCAGGTGCTTTGCATGCATATTATTCCATGGAACATGTGCCCATATTGTGTATTTACTAAAGGGGAGTGTCCACTAAAGAACTCAAGGCAGCCCTTTTGTTGAAAGTGTCATTACTCTAAGTCTGGACTGGTCAGATTCCTATTTATTAGCATGGGTTCTTTTTTTATAACCTGGGATTGGTGAAAGTTTGTTGTTGTTGTTGTTGTTGTTTATAAGTCGATGAGGCATAAGCATCCATCCCCGGAGCACCGAACATGGTGATCTGAAAGGTAAGAAAGTATTTTATCCCCATACCCCCGCAGCCTAACCCTAAAGCTGGCCATACACTAGTAAGATTATCATGTATTTTTCGGCTGTCCTTATTTCGAATGTGTAACACCGCCTAATTTTTTTTAATGAATGGGTGAGTGTGCGATTCACATACTCACCCATTCATTTTCGGAAAACATTGCTGGACCAGACCACCGGAGAGGTGAGCAACCCTCTCCAGGTACTTAGGGCTAGGCTACTAGAGGAGGGACTTAGGGTTAGGATAAAGGAGTAGGGAAACCTTACCTTTCGGAGCACCATGTTCAGTGCTCTGGGGATCGATTGCTATGCCTCATCGAGGCATGAGCAATCGATTTCCCAGCCAGCTCGGAAATGGCTGGGAGCAAACGGCCTTTCGAAATAGGGGCGTTCGCTACGGTGACCTACACCCGTTTAAAATCTAGAAAATCTACCGGTATATATTAACGGACGTCTTCAATGTTTGACTATTTGTGCTCTCTCGGAGTCCATCGTGTGCGGGCAGGGTTGGCTATTACATTTTAGATGAATGCACCGGTTTAATATCGCCTGGCGTTTTGCCCTGCAAGACCCAAAGTGTGGTCTGTATTTTATGGACAACGTGTTGCAGATTCTGCCACCAATTCCTAATTGCATTGTTTATTTGAGCTGTTCATGTTTTACTGTCATAGTGTTTGGCTGTAAATTTATGGCAATCCAAATATTTGAGTAAGGAGGACTGGTGGGAATCTGTGGTTAACCTAGGCTACAATGCTCCATACAGCCAGAGGGCCGAAGGCAGCCACTGATTAACTGGAGCTTTTTTGATGTCATACAGTCGGTTCTTTCCCTCTGGCACAGTGCCTCTTGTACACCCCCGTGCAGGAGCTGGAGTGATGCATTGAGTATTTATATATGCAGAGAGCTGGGAGAGGCTGACATGCACCATCACTCTAGGGGGGTGGAGAGGAACAGCCGCTTTGGTGCAAGGGAATGCACGGTCTCTAATCTGGAAGCAGGGTGGGGGATCATTAATGATCTAGTGCTTCTAGCCAGAACTAATCATCAGCTTGTTAAAGGGGAAGCTTAGCATAGCAATACATAAAATGAAGGCTGTTATTTTTAATTTAGCTGTTAGAGACATTTAGCGAACAGCTGTGCTTTAATCAAGCTGCAACTAAAAATATGTTTGGTTACTGAGTGATATTTAGAAGGCATTTGTGTGGCTTAATGTTTTGTCAGCATGTGCTGTGTTTCCGAGAGATCTCTACGTCTGTGAGGCCGTAGTCGTAGGCTGCGCACAATTCGTAAACCGCTGATATGCTCCTTTTAACCTTCGGATACCCAAAATAGGGACAAAAGTGACCCCAAACATAGATTTTTAGATGCATACTGAATAAAATTTATAAATATTGATGATTTTTGTGTTTTACTCTGTCATTCAGTAATGCTATTGTGAATTTGTATGTAAAATATAATGAACCAATTCAATGTGAAATTAATTTGTGTCGTTGGGTCCAATGTGACCCCATTTTGGGAAGCTGTGTCATGACGTGCATCGGGGCAAATACGATTTCATTCTCTAGAATTTTCAGTTAGTACAGCATGTCATAGGAGGGGTTACCTCCCCTTTAATATAGCCTGCACCACATTATAATGTGTATCGTACAGAAGAGACGCACAGACCGTGACTAACAAACATAACTGCTGTCACACATATAACTGCAATGTCACAATGTGTATAGTACAGCGTAGTGTAACAAGCCCGATTTTTGGACCATATGTCTCCACCTCGACAATGTCCTCATCTGGCTCACGCCATCGCTTTTCAGCCTTTTGGCTAAGTGTAGCATTTGTTCTGGAAGAGAGGGTGAAAGCCTCTCTGATAGGCAGTGATGCTTTTGTCCTCTTGTCTGAACCACCCTCACCGAGTAACATAGTAGGGCACTTTTATAGGGCCCATTTATTTTTAAGTACTCTCCTTCCATGCTGTCGCTTGGTGGGAGAATTATTTTTTTTTTTCCTTTTTCACTAGGACTAAGGGGTTTAGTTCTAGGGTTCTGAGATCTAGGGTAAGGGATGTGGGTGTTGTGTGGCCCTCTGGTTCCTAAGTGAGGCTTGAGGTGCTGCACATTGTCTGAGGTTTCTCTGACAGTCAGCCAATTAGCTAGCTGCATGGGACCACTGCTGAGATTGACAGGAGGCCCTTTCAGCCATTCAACTCTAAGGAACTCCTGTCAATATCAACAGGTGCCCCCCCTTCTTCCTCCTTCAACATGGGTAATCTTGTCCCAACAGCAGAGTTGAGTGGGGCCGATATCAGGACCTTTCTCTAGGGGAAACCTGTCCCGTTTATTGGCTACCTACCTGGTGGGACCTTTAATTGCTTAACTCTTAACTGGCTATATTGAGAAACCTATCATATGTGTTTGTATTCAGAGCATACTCTCCTAGAGGCCCACCTTATACCTCAAATACAGCTTCTGTGGCTCCACAACCCCTCCAGCTGCTGCTCTTAGACATGTTTTCAACACTTACACAAAATGGAGGTTGCTCAAATCCATTTATAGGCAAGTCAGTGTATATATCCCAGTCTCCTTCTGCTGTGTGCTGCTTACGACGCCAGTAACGGATCACACCGTTGTCTCAGAACCAAAGCAGAACCTTTTGTATAAAGCCATTATGTAAATCGTATTTCTACACCTCACACTAAGATTTTTCTTGGATGCATCTGGTTAGGTGAAGACGTTACTCATCCTAGGCACGTAGCCATGTTCTGCTGTCTGTTATATTGTTTGCATCTGATGTTTCTGGAGGACGGGTTCGAGCTGCATCTCAAGCAGCTTGGAAACCTGGATGTAAGTGTTTCACTGTGAACGCTGTGACTGACCGTTGCGTCTCAATTTAATTCTATCATGCAGCAGATATTCTAGCATGTGTGTTGAATGTTGCTCCATCCGTTCTCCCACTTTACTAACACAGCAATTTAATGATATGGATCATGCAAGGGGAGACAACATTTACGCACTGGCGCCATTTAAATGATTCCAGTGCGTAAATTAGGAATGTACGAAAGGGTATAGCCACCATACTGTACAATTTAAACACAGGGTTGCCGACTCTCCCGGAATATCCAGGAGACTCCCGAAATTCGGGCAGTTTTCCCGGTATCCTGGAAGAGCCTGCAAATCTCCTGCATGTGAGGCCCCCCTGCCCCTCATTATAGTGATCCCTAGTAGGGATGGGCGGGACTTGATGACATGATTTTCATCAAGCCCGTCCCCTAGAACGCTATGAATTACAGAAGTGATAGGCAGGGGGTGGGACTCAATCGTGTGATTTGCATAAATTGGCATTAAACCCCGCCCTCATAACAGCATCTATCTTTTTCCTCCGAGTTCTCCCAGGATCAAGAGCACAGTTCAAACACCTCCATGTGACCTGCTCTCAGCATGCCGCCCGCCATTGCAATGACTTCCAGCACGGAAATGTCTCTTACACACACAAAGTATTTTCCAGCAATGGATGCATTAATAGACCATTTAACGCCTTTTCTAGTATAAAAATGTTAAAAAAATTATAATAATTTCTATTAAGTGCTCTGTATTGAGGCTGTTGTGCAATTCTTTGCAAGAACACTATCCTTGCATACATATCTGTAAAGCTTCTGATACATCCACATTCTGCATTTATTTATTTTTATTTTATTTTGGTGTTTTATATTTTTGGGGATAAAATGTTTATATTTTTTGAGTCTTACGCACAGGTGTGATTAAGTAACGGACTCGTACTAAAAAGGTTCTGGAGCATAGGATACATTGTGCGAGGACTTTACATATCAGTCAGCATTAATAGACCATTTAACGCCTTTTCTAGTATAAAAATATAAAAAAAATTATAATAATTTCTATTAAGCGCTCTGTATTGAGGCTGTTGTGCAATTCTTTGCAAGAACACTATCCTTGCTTACATATCTGTAAAGCTTCTGATACATCCACATTCTGCATTTATTTATTTATTTATTTTTTTGGTGTTTTATATTTTTGGGGATAACTTTTATATTTTTCAAGTCTTACGCACAGGTGTGATTAAATAACGGACTCGTACTAAAAAGGTTCTGGAGCATAGGATACATTGTGCGAGGACTTTACATATCAGTCAATATCCAACATAAAGGTCCATAATCGGTAAAGTGCCTGGATGCAATAAGTATGTTTTGCGATCTATTGAACCTACACCATATTGCTTCCTTGCACCCTGCAACCTCAACATGTATTAGAAAGCTGGGCACACTCCTATCCAGTTTTTGGGCCGATCATATGATTCACAACTATTTGGTCCAATATTGCAAGAGTGTATACACTCCCATCATATGTTGTGCCTTTTTTTTATTTTTATTTTGTTTTATGAACATCCTAAAAATCATAATAAATGTCAGACAGTGTGCATGCAGGTACGATAGTCTGTTTGACTGTCTTTAAAGACCGCATGTATTTAATCATCATAACGAAACGCTATGTAGATTGCGTAAAATAGTTACTATGCATGCGTAGCAGCTAGAATCGTAAAATTGGGCACGTATGTGAAAAATTACAGGGTTGTGAAGCCGGCCCGAGATCTCCAATCTGCTGGTATGTTGGTATAGAGTGTACATGTAAATTGGCTGCTCATTGGGACTTGCAATCGCCATTGACATTGTAAGAACTCTCTCCTCTCATGTTTTACTTCTCAAAGTATTTCTGTATCACAGGGTTATTAAAATTGCTTGGTGTCATTGCTTGTCATAGTAGTCTTGTGATCTTGACCTCTGATTCAACAACAGTCGTCCTTTTTTATTACATTTTTTATTTTTTTTGTGTATAATTAGTTTTTCCTGTTTGTATGTGGTTGTTCCATAGATTGGCATGTTATCAAGACGTAATTATGATCATATTTATATTAATGTTGTGAGGAGGTTGAAAGGATGTAGTAACGCATGGATTCCCAGGGAAACTCTGCAGGGTGTCACTGGACACTGGAATTTTCATCAATCGTGCTCTTAATACTAGAGTTTGGATATTGTGAAGGTGCCAAATACACTGTTCTGCATAAACCTCTTAACCATTCGTTTTATTCTAATAAGAGGAATGAAGCCTGAAAAATAAAGAACATTGAAACGTTTAAACCTCAAAAGTATAATTCAAGTTGCACAAGGACTTGGTTAAAATCAAAACGCGTGGATAACTAAATAACTCGTTGGCACATTGCACATTGTCGTCATACTTTGCCTGGTAAGTACACAATGGCTGAGATACTGGGTGGTAATCTGTAGCGGTATTATTCCTAAATTCAATTTGATCTGTCAGAACAGTGTTTTGCAATGCAATGTTTGGGACTGTAAAGTACAGGAAAGATGATACCCTAATGAAAGTTTATGTATGTACCGAAATGCATGACAGAGGTGGTGAGAAATTCTTAATAGGGATCATGTACACTAAAGCGTTATCACTCCAAACAGGAGGAGTGATTATTGGGACGTTTTGCCTTGGAGAATGGTCTCAATATTGGCTTCACACATCCTGCTGTGACTGATGATTGTAGCTGAAGAGGGAGGGGCTGCACAGATTGACAGGTGACTTTTGCAGCTGATTGGCTTGCACGGGCTACCTGTCAATCTCTGCTCTGATTGACTGCACGGGCTTCCTGTCAAATTTGTATGCAAACAGGGCGGTTTCCCCTAGGGAAAGGTCCCAAGATCAACACCACTCACCTCTCATACTGCGAGCCATAATTGAAAATGGCCACATACTACTTGAAATTAGGAGCTTGCTTACTATAAGTAGTTTGGAAAGCCAAGCATTTCTGGACTATTATTATTATTATTATACTTTTACTTGTATTTTATTTAACTTTTGCTTTTTATTTTATTATTTTGCTTATTTTATTATATTACATACTGTCTCTGCAATCTTCTGTCAGCTCCTCCGCAGTAGTTCCGTGCCATTCATTGAGCACAGAGCGGAGCGAAGTAGGGTACACGAAGGGGAGAGAGGGGCGCCAAGAGGAGGCCTAAATTCCCCCCCCCCCCCC
>WWET01000863.1:488308-500857 GCA_011038615.1 Limnodynastes dumerilii | reverse complement strand
AGACAGACACACTAGAGGAAGTAACATGTATAGCTTGTGTCACACACCATACAGAGACACTAGAGGAAGTAACATGTATAGCCTGTGTCACACACCATACAGAGACACTAGAGGAAGTAACATGTATAGCTTGGAATTGGTGGTTTATTGAATGTCCCCAGAACCTAAACATGACCTGGGGCTGGTGCAAATGTATTGATGTAAACAGTCCTTTGTTACGTCTGTGATCAGCTCTGGATCGGGGGGGACACTTACTTGGACCCCACCCCTTACTGTACATTGACTGCGTCCCTCCACCTCCTCCCTTGCTTAATACTCCCATCGGAGCGCAATCCCCAGACGCCAAGGTTGCGCTGTGATATCATTTGGCCGTGACGGTCCGCTCTTCAGTTCAACGCATGAACAATGCAAAAAAAAACAAAAACGCAAAGAAACGCCACACTAACTGGCGTACACTCCGGTCTGGATCGAAGCCATTGTGGACTTTCTAAGGCGACTTCCCACCCGTTGGATAATTGCAGATACATAACGAGCATTTATGCTGCAGCGTTTTCTTGAGCAGCCAAATTCTCTCCCATTACACTGAAAGCTGTGTTTCACCAGCCACCTGATCTGACAACTTGCCATCTCTTATGAAACAATGTGCCGTCGCTCATGTAGAAATATAACCCTTTTTTTCTGATTACTAATTGCTTTGCAAAGAAGTAACTTTTTAATGATGTTTTTCCATGTTGTCTGTTCCTCCTTTGCAGTCAGTGAGCTTCTCCTTGGAACGGATCCACTTCTTCTGAGTTTAATAATGTAATCTATGTCATCCATCTCATCGGCTATTAATTATCTCGCAGTAAATACTTTGCTTGTGATATCACTTGTTACAGAAGGGAGTGAGTTTCTGGAAGCCTGGTCTGAGGGCACTTTGCTGTGCAAGGTAACTGTTTCATTCTTAATCATGTTATTTCTGGAGTTGCCCAATCATTGCTGTACGAGACTGCTCTCCAGATGGTCCCAGTATGTTGGAAACCATGTTCAGGCTGAATGATGTGGTACAATCCTTGCGTTGAGCCAAGGTAAATTTATACTGGATTCCTGCTTCATTTCCTGCTTGTTAGGATGTGACAGCTGAATGCTGGAATGGAGAATTCCAGAGATAGTTTTCCATGTCAGGTTGAGAAACAGAGACGGGGTCTTGTTAAGAGCTGCAATGAATTGGGGACTATTAACATAGCAGCAATTTAAATGGATTTGAGAGATTTCCTGCTATCCATCCTAATCTTAGTGTAAGGAAGAGGAGCAAACAGCCAAGGAAGGGGGTCACAATGATCTCTCCAATCTATATTTGAGTTGCTGTGATTCAGGGCTTGGTGAGTAATAGATGCATGGGAGTCCACCAGATGCAAGTCCAGCGGTATTGGTCCCACTTTGGTGTAGCAGCTGATCTACAGAGAGCGTTTATATAGATTGGGGACTTGAGTAGGAGTTGGCCAGACAATGAGAGAACACTACTGATAAGAGTAGAGCAGAGAACTTTTATGGGGATACGTGGTTCGGCGAGAGACTATGAACCCACCGAATTTACTACATTATAAAGACCAAAAGAAACGCAAACGCACAGACTGTAATATGAGAAGAGGCGCGGTTTCCTATAGCATATAGGGTGCTCCATGTTAGTGTAATCAATCTAAGAACAAAACAAAAGAAGTTGCTAGAAAACTTCCAAAGCACTAACTCTCTGTGCACTGCACCTATGCCAAACTTATGTATTCACAATGGGCCTGATCCAGACCTACGCCGATGCGCTGTGCATCTGTGTCCTCCGTACATGCGTATCATGATAATCGCGCCTACTTTCCTTCAATCCGCCCATTTTCACTTAAAATCTCCCTCGCGTATATTTGCGTTGCATATGCGGACGTATGTACACACGCGCCTATCATACGTCCGTCCGTAAGGCACTACCGTGCGAATAGTCTACGTCAACTACGTACAAAAAGTTATTAGGCATGCGCAGTTGAAAAGTATCTAAAAATACGCATGGGAATCGCCGTGAAAACGGAAGTCTGAATACGGTTCTAAGTCAGTAAAGTGCAAAAAGCGTCATATAACATTATACACCATGTAATAAGCATGAATTGCAGAGATATGAATAATAGATGACAATAGCACAACAGTAATACTTATCGTAACGTCAGTGATACAAACAGCAAAGTGCTCCAGCGTGCATTATGGTTTGTGGTCACATGGTTCTTTATATTCGCACTTTATTAATTTGACTCATTTTATAATAAAATTCTGATGATTTACCTATAATAGATGTTCTTTTGAATTTCTTCTGGTTAGACACATTGGGCCTGATCCAGACCTACGCTGCTTGGCGGTAATATGCCGGGGGCGTAAACGTAAGATCGTCTGAAAAGCATGTGCATCTAGGATCAGGCGTCCATAGTCTCAGCGTCGTAACGGCTGTGGGGGGGCGTCTCTCGTCTTTTCTATGCAAATGTTAGTGTAGGTGGGTGGGGTAGGTTGTTTAATGAGGGAGGGAGGGGTTCACCCAACTGGTGAATTCAATCAGGAGTTAAAATCTATGCTTATAAAAGCAAAGGAGAAAGGTATACTAAAGAAAAACGAGTTTGATTCAATCCCCACCCTAAAATTCCTTTATTTTACCACCTCCCTAATGTTCATAAGAACCTGGAGCATCCGCCTGGACGCCCGATCATTTCGAGCACTGACAGTTTGACATGTAATCTTTCTGAGTACATCGATCAATTCCTCCAGCCACTAGTGGTACAGCATCCCAGCTACCTGAAGGACACAACAGATGTGCTCAAGGCTGTCCAAAGTTTCAATTGGCAGACCGGTTTCATAGCCTCCCTCTATTGAGTTATCAGCCATGAGGATGGCTGTCAATCCATAAAAGAAGAGTCCAGACGAACTCAGAGCTTCCAGAGGAACAAAAGGACTTCCTGGTGGAGGCAATTTCATTCATCCTTACCCACAACTACTTCAGTTTTGGGGATCAGTGCTACAAACAGGTTCGCGGAACAGCGATGGGCACAAAATTTGCGCCCAGCTATGCAAACCTGTTTGTAGCACATTGGGAGAAGAAAGTTATCTGGGCAGATGAAAATCCCTACAAGAATGACATCGCTGTATGGAGAAGATATATAGATGATGTGTTCTGTATTTGAACGGGCAATGATACCAGATTAAAAGAATTCATCAAGCATATCAATAATAATGACCTCAATCTTGTCTTCTCCACTGAAACTAGCACTGAAAAGGTTATTTTCCTTGACCTAGAAATTTTTGCCTCAGGAGACAAGCTACATACGAAATCCTACACAAAACCAGTGGACGCCAACACATACATACCCATGGGAAGTAGTCACCATCAGAATTGGCTGAGAAACATCCCGAATGGCCAATTCCAACGGGTCAGAAGGAACAGTACCGAACTAGAAGATTATGATGCTCTGGCGGACCAGATGAAGCAAAGGTTTTTAAAAAGATAATATGATGCACAATTAGTAGAGGAAGCAAAAAACAGAAAGAAACAGTACGCTTCATTAAGGGATACAGCACAAACGCAAGAGATGTAGAAAAGATCATCAAAGAATACTGGTGCCTACTTCTGAAGGACCCCATCATCAACTCTATTCTGCCCAAAAGACCACTCATCACCTATAGAAAGGCAAAGAACCTTAAGAATATCCTGACCCCAAGAACGATCACTTCTAAGAACAATACCTTCAAAAATATAAATTCTTGGCTGAATGACAACAAACCTGAGTTCTATTATTGCACCAAGTGCAAGAGCTGCACTTCCACGAGAAAATTCGGCACAAAGCCAGTTACCTCATTTACAGCTAACTCAACCGGTACGTGTTTCAAAATTAAAGAAAAAATTACCTGTGAGACAAAGGGTCTCATTTACCAGCTGGAATGTCCCTGTGGACTTCAGTATGTGGGACGAACCATTAGGACCCTGAAAGAAAAAATAATAGAGCAAATCAGAAATATAAAAAGGTGTCACAACACAGAGTGGTCCGGCGCACTTCAAGGAGCACCACCAATGTGACCCCACCCTTATGTCTTTTAAAGGGATCAAAAAAGTACAGAGACACTGGAGAGGAGGGAATTATTTGGCCCAGATTTCAAGAGACTCAATGGATTTTCAATTTAAAAACTTTGACACCCAAAGAACTCATTTGTACATACACAGGCAGCTTGTACAGTAATTTCGAACACGTTCCAGCCATGTAGTCACCACTTAGAATCCAGCACGTGTCAGAAACTGTTTACTCGTCTCCCTGGTTACCACAGAGGACCTATCAGCGACCAGCATCTCCGGCCCTTCGGCTGAATGCACCAAGCCCATTACCCTGACGAAGCCCCCCGAGCGGGTGAAACGCATAGGCTTGAAGCTTGGCAACGGAGATCTCCCCAAATTGCATCACAGCAGATCACGGAGGAGAAACCAACCCTTCAGCGAATCCCAGATACGGCACAGCTTAGAGCGGCGATGTGCACGCCGCCGCTACAGCCTGGTCACCTTCCATCCACGATACACCAGGAGCAACGGAGCGAGAGAAGAGTTTTACCCGGCACCACAGCGACAGATAGGGCTGTTCTCTCTGCCAGTTCCGTACTGGCTGGTATATTGATTGCTTAAACCTCGATGAGGCACGGTGCACCGATAGGTAAGTGTAAAAACTGCCCCAACCCTTTCTAACCTAACCCTCCCCTTCCATGACCCTAACCCCAACTTACCTGCAGCCTGACCCTAACCCACTTTTCCCCGCAACCAGACCCTAACCTTCCCTTCTCCCGAGCCTGACCCTAACCCTCCATTCTCTATAGCCTAACCCTAAGACCCCCCTCCCCACAGCCTGCCCATAGCCTTTCCCTTCTATTGCTTTAACCCTAACCTTCCCTTCCTAAGAATCTTATCCTAACCCCCCTAACGCTAAAAGTCCCCAGAGAGGTTATTCACCTCTCCGAAGCTGCGACGAAAATGAATGGCTGAGTATGCCGATCGGCACACTCACCCATTCATAAAAAAATATATAAAATGGCTTCCATTTGAGATAGAGACAGTTGAAAAGAAACTTTCGTCTGTCTCTATTTCTACAAGCAGTCGTTCGGACCGGGGACTTGCAACGCTTGCATGGCCAACCAGTGGTCGTGTTACATGTGCCTTTGAAAAGCAAGCAACACAGCTGCAACCTGTAGATCTGCAAATATATGTAGTCTAGGTGATAAACCGAGGAGCAACTCCAAAATGTAGACTGCTGGTAACAACAAGCTCCAATGCAATCCCCTCAAAACACAGCCTACCACACCATGAAACTGATTTATAACGTCAGCAACGCATTAGACTGGGTGTTTGGCAGGTCCAGTGATGAACGTTAATGCTTCCCAGTTTTTATAAACAACTTGGAAGAAGATATGTTCTATATTTTGGTCTTTAAAAGAGTCAACAATGTGAATTTATGAATCTTTCTAATATTTTGCCTTATAACTAAAAGCCCATTTACACAAATCTGTTACATGAAATAAAATCATTTCTGTTTCGAGTCTTGTGACAAACGGATGTTATTAGGGTGGGACCTGGGTTTTTTCTTCATATCTTTGTTTTGCTTGGAAATCTAATGAGAAATTGCAAAAACTGAGGTTCTGAAGTGTCTCTCGGCCTGGTGATTAAATGCCTGATTTCTGTTATTTGTTTGCGTTGCTTGGCCAAGATTTCAGACACTCCATTTAACACAGCCTTTGCCTTCTGAGGTCGAACATAAATTCTCAATTCTAAAAACAGGTTTTAGGCAAATGTTTTGACTGTGAAAAAAAAGAACCTGTTTAATAAAGGAACAGCACTGAAAATTGTCCTTTTTAATATCTCAAGACAAATTCTCTCAAATTCCCATCGTTACAGCAAACTACGAGGTATGTCTATTAAATAGCGAGACTGATTAAATAACTCGCATTCATTTATTGGTATTACAAATGTAATGCTTGTCCCCTTCAATATACTCCCCATTTGCACTAATACATCGCTGTGGTCTTGTTTTCCACTGGTGGAAGGCATGGAGCAAAACAATTTCTGTCACTTGTTTCACCATATCTGCCGTTTTCTTCAACTGACTCAAAATGTGTCCCTTTAAGCACTGATTTCACTTTTGGGAAAAGATAAAAGTCACAAGGTGCTAAATTGGGCGAATATGGAGGATGTTCCAGTGTAGTAATGTGATTTTCGGTCACAGAAAGTGCTGTTTGAGCAGCGCATTGGTGAAGAATGAAACCATTTTCCACAGTTGCGGCTGTTTCTTTCTGACTCTTCCTCTCCTTATAATAATGCTGGTAACTGTTATAATAATGCTGGTAACTGTTATAATAATGCTGGTAACTGTTGTGCCTTCTGGAACCCATTCTGCCACATGTTTAAGGTCACTACGTATGCAGTTATACCCGCTTCTGACTGCTTTGTTTACTAGGTGGAATCACAGTCTCGTTATTTAATAGACATACCTCGTATGACGCATTGTATAAACTCTTGTGTTGCAGAACTAAATAATATAACTTTGTATCATTTTTTCCTTTGAGATAGTAAAGCTGATCAGTATCTGTGTAATCATATAATGATAATATATTAGTATTAGAGATGAGAGGTGATAAATAACAGTGTAATAGTAACGCTGGTCAGTATCTGTGTAATAATATAATAATAATATAATAGTATTAGAGATGAGAGCTGATAAATAACAGTGTGATAGTAATTCTGATCAATCAGTATCTGTGTTCAATAAGCCAAAGAAAAGCATTCTCCCTGCACAGAATAACATTAATTTGCCCACCCCTCCCCCCTGACATTCATCATTTCGGGTGTTACATTTATTGACAATTAGTAAATGGGAAATCAAGCTGCAAAATAGGCCCAAAGCTGCTGTTTCCTTGTGCATTAGTTGCCCTCCAGTGACTTGGGCCAATGATCTCAGCCTGGTCCACACGGTGCACATATTAATGCACATGGAGGATGTTCAGAGGAATCCCCCAGGGCCTGGCTGACATGCAGGGTCAGCTGTGACACAGCACTGGCTCCTGAGCACTCACATCAGCTGCACTTCCATATAGAGAGGAGCGGTTTCATCATCAGACGACGGATTGTCTATTCTCTGCTTTCTAATACGTGCCCATTAGCAAGATACTTGGCTGAGGACAAGAGCTGTATACACATCACGCTGAAATGATATAAACCCTGAGAGGAGGCAAGGAAAAGTAGGGAGGGGGAGAGATAGAGAGAGGAGAGAGAAAGAAAGAGAGAGAGAAGGAGAAGAGAAAGAAAGAAAAAAGATAGAAAGAGAAAGAAAGGAAGGAAGGAAGAGAGATAAGGAAAGAGAGAGAGACAAGGAAAGAGAGAGAGAAAGAAAGAAGATAGAAAGAGAGAGAGAAAGGAACGAAGAGAGAGAGAGAAGGAAAGAAAGAAATAAGACAGAAAGGAAGGGAGAAAGAGAGAGAGAGAGAGAGAGAGAGAGAGAGAGAGAGAAGGAAAGAAAGAAAAAAGATAGAAAGGAAGGGAGAAAGAAAGAGAGAGAGAGAATAGAGAGAGAGAAGAGGAGAGAGAAAGAGAGAGAGAGAGAAGAGGAGAGAGAGAGAGAGAGAGAGAGAAGAGAAAGCACAAGATAGAAAAAGAAAATGAAACCATGAAATTATATAAACCCTGAGAGGAGGACAGGGAAAAGTAGGGAGGGGGAGAGATAGAGAGAGAGAAGAGGAGAGAAAGAGAGAGAAGGAGAAGAGAAAGAAAGAAAGAAAGAAAGAAAGAAAGAAAGAAGCAGTAGTGTCACTTCTCCCTCTGATTTAATTGAAAAGCGGTAGCTCTTCAGTCACTTCTATTACCTTGTTGGCCTTACCAACATTTCATTTGTGACGTGGAGGTCAGGTCCAGCTGAGGGATTTCAGGGGCATGAGGCCAATAACAATGGCTCTGATTCACACTTAGGTAAGAGTGCTGACTTCTGTGTATGCGCATGCTACCATTATTTCCGTAACGGAGCGCCGTCAACCAATGCTGCACTCTAAAGCGATGGGGGCCCCCGCGTATGAGGTACGCATGAGGGGTGGCTAATGCATACAGCACAGTAAGGGATTGGCTAAGCCCTTAGCTTTGATTCAGTATCCTGCATGGAAGGGTTTCTGTGCGGATACTTAGGGTAGGGGTTCAGCATCCGGGGGGGGGGGGCCCTGCTACAATCTGACCTCTGAATCATAAGCTACTTACGATAGACTCCGCAGCAGAGGATCCCGCACGGAAACCCCTTCCCTACAGAACTGTGATCCATATCACTGGGAACTGAGGACAGGCGGGAGGTCAGCCACTCTCCCAGGAGTCCAAGAGGTTCTGTAAATTCGAGAGCTTGTCCCTGTCTGGAATGACAGATGGTCTTTATGAGGAAAACAACTTGTTTATTTTAATTAATTATCTGTAAAAATAAAAAGAAACAACATCGCTGAAGCCATTTCCTAATTAAAATAATTACTAGCTGTGATTAATAAAAAATGTGAAAACAGCTTTTTTATTAACCATTTTCCTCATTTTTACCACCTATTGATAGAGTTAATATAAATATCTATCTGTAATGGATAAGCAAGAATTCCTTACACTGACATAAGCGCAGATATTTACATATATTGTGCTGCCCTGTACATCGTCTTCCCCTGAAGCCCATCATAAATATTTCCCTCCGCTGGCACTGTTGTGATCTCTCCTTAGAACACTGTGTATTCTCATGACCAGCCCAAGACAATCCATCGCTTCCCAAACTGCGTAGGTAAAATCCCAAATAAAAACACTGTCTGTCTGCCCATGGGGGAAGGAGGTGGAATGTCAAGGGGAAGCCATCCTTTCAATAATATTAGGGAGGCTTCACTTTTGTACCTCTCCAGTAAGAAAGATAAGAAGATGGATGAAGGGAAGACTCAAATAATTCCCCTTTCATCTGGGTTTCATGCAACAATCTGCAGGTTTTCCATTATGCCACACATGATTATGTCACACAGTAATGATCCCAGGTCACATGATTATGTCACACAGTAATGTTCCCAGGTCACATGATAATGTCACACAGTAATGTTCCCAGGTCACATGATTATGTCACACAGTAATGAGCCCTGGTCACATGATTATGCCACACAGTAATGAGCCCTAGTCACATGATTATGTCACACCGTAATGATCCCTGGTCACATGATTATGTCACACAGTAATGATCCCTGGTCACATGATTATGCCACACCGTAATGTTCCCAGGTCACATGATTATGCCACACAGTAATGAGCCCTGGTCACATGATTATGTCACACAGTAATGATCCCTGGTCACATGATTATGCCACACAGTAATGAGCCCTGGTCACATGATTATGTCACACAGTAATGTTCCCAGGTCGCATGATTATGCCACATAGTAATGAGCCGTGGTCACATGATTATGCCACACAGTAATGAGGCCTGGTCACATGATTATGCCACACAGTAATGAGGCCTGGTCACATGATTATGCCATACAGTAATGAGCCCTGGTCACATGATTATGCCACACAGTAATGTCCCAAGTTGATATGATTGTTGCTGTAATGTCCCTAAGTCATAAGATTATGGGCCTGATCCAGACCTACGACCGCAAGCGATAGTACACCGATCGTTAGCGTAAAAACTGGCAAAAAAACGCACTGCGCATGTGCAGTATGACAACTTCCTGTCATCTGAAGCACACGAGCGTACAGCGAGCGTATTTTCAGCTTATTTTTCGCCCAAGGGGCGTGCGTTTTGTACGACGATAGTCCGGACGCTGGAGTTACTACACAGAGGCGGGGATAGCCATTTAAATTGTACAGTATGGGCGTGCTAAGCCCAGTACGACCAGCGTATCGATCCGAAAATTCGCACGGATGCTGGAAAAACTTAGGGTAGGGTTCAGCCGCCGTAAGAAGGTAATCAATGGGATTCGGCCGCCGTAAGTAGGTACAATCAATGGGAATGTTATGGGAGTGAAAGTTTATACGCCCGGGCGATCATACGCTACGCTCGCGGGCGTAGGTCTGGATCAGGCCCTATGTTACAATAATGTCCCCAGTTGATATGATTGTCGCTGTAATTTCCTCTGATCATGTGATTATGCCACACTTCATGTCCACGGTTCACATCATGTCACACAGTAATGTCCCCAAGTCAATGTCTTGAGGACAATGGGCCTGATCCAGACCTACGCATGAGAGCGGAGCGTGTTACCGCTGCAGCGTAAAAACTTTCACTCCCACGACACTCCCCTTACCTTCCTTTCAGTACGCCCGCCGAGCCCTACCCTAACTTTTCCATGTGTTCGTACGTATTTTCGTAGCGACGTGCTGTTCGTAGCGGCCTAAGCACGTCCATACTGTATAATATAAATGGCTCCCCCCGCCTACATTCCTTAACTCCGGCGTCCGTACTAACTTCATACTATAAACACGCCCCGTCGTCGGAAAATACGCAAACAATACGGACACCCGAATCGCCGCAACGAAAAGGTCTTTAGTACGACTGGAAGTTGTCACTATGCACATGCGCATTGCGTTTTACGATTACGATCAGCATTAGATCTCCTGCGAGCGTAGGTCTGGATCAGGCCCAATGTCTCTAGATCACACGATCATACCCCAGTATCCAGAAACCATTCATAGCTATGTATAATTTGACAGCAGATAAAAACCATTTGGGTCATCTATTTTGCCCATTTTTTAATTTTATTTGATAAACAGCATATGAGACCCAAGAAAAGTGTGAGAGAAGTAAATTTGCTTTTGGACACACTATGGTCTTGAGTCACAGTTTTCGTCTTATGTACGTTCTTTTAAGAATTGAGCTACTACACATGCCTAATAGCTTATTTACACTATCTGCGTACCATTTCTGTGCAGTAGCTCAATTCTTTAAACAACGTACGTAAGAGGAAAACAACATAACTGAGAATCTGGACCTATGTCACAATGCATCTTGCTAAAATGGCACTGGGTCCATGAAATAGCTTCCTATAAGACATGGTAGAGGAATACAGTAGAGAAATTTAAGAATGCTTGAGGTTAACTTAAATATATCTCAAATCTTAAAATGAATTCTTAATGGTGGTTTTTAGAAAACAAAACAAAAAAAAATGATTTCAGTTTACCAGACTAGAGGGGCCAAATTCCTGACCCGGCATCAAACTCTTTCTTTCTACAGTGCGTTTTCTTATAGACGGCCCTTGAGGAGGGAGAATGGTGAAGAGTCCTCTTCAGGCCGGGGGACGGCTTCCTGGGAGCAGAAAGGTTAATATTTCATGGGAACCAGCAGATTTTGGATTCGGTTATAAAATATAGCACCCCCGGGAGAGAGGCTCAGGCAGCTCCATACCCAGGCAGCTGAGAGGGGCAACTGGTGCCAGAAGAATCATCTATTTTCGTGACAGAAGACTGTCCAAGAAAATGTGGGGCTTCCAAGAATCGGACTTACTCCTCATCTGCTTCTGATCTACTATAGCTGGTGCTGGGTACTTCATCTTTCCACAAACACATCTATTAATTCACATTTCAGTCTGCAGCCTTGGCTGACAGCATATGTATATACCTTCTGATGGCAAATAGCCGACAATCTATATACTGTAGGTCTATCTATCTATCTATCTATCTATCTATCTATCTATCTATCTCATATCTACGACTCCCAGCATCCTCCAAAAGCATCCACCCATCTTCTACTCGGCAAAACTTGCTGGGTCTTGTAGTGTCACCACACCTGGAGTGCTACAGGTAGCCTATGTCTGACTTAGATGGTTGATGTCGGAGGAATCACTGTGTCAAGCAAAAATATTCTGGATTTCTTTAAGACTTTCAGGTAAAAAATGCCAAAGGACAAGTTCCAACAGCTCCTATAATGTGCCGCTTCATCATTGTCTGGGAGCTCATAAAGGAACTTTCTACAGCAATAATAATTCTGAGACTCTTTATATTCAGGACGAGAAATACAGGACACTAAAATCTCGTGTTTTAAAGTTCAGGAAAAACTTTTTTATTTTTTTATTTTATTGTGTTTTAACTTAAAATTGGAAAACAAACTCAGCCCCTCCCGGTAACGAAGGCCGTTTCGGCCTCTCTTTATAGACTCAGGTGAGATGCGTATCATTTCGTGGCTGCCAAATGACAGGAGGGTAAGTGGCAGCGTATGAAAGGTTTGTGGTGAGAGCGAGTAATCCTCACGTGCACTTCTCCAAGATTAAACGATTGTTATCGGAGAGTAAAAGAGATACAAAGTTTCACGGCAGAATTGCATCTTTTCAACAGGTATTTATCTCTGGCTGCTTTGTGCTGAATCCTAGGATTGCACTATGTAAAGGCAGAGGTCCCAGCCAAGAAACGATGCTTTATATCTTAGCAACATAACAAAATAACACAGGAGTCTTTCTCCCTTTGTAATTCACGATGCATAAAACGAGCGGCGGCAAAGAGCCTTTAACACGGTACCTACAGCGGCCAGATTTA
>WWET01000863.1:462362-472834 GCA_011038615.1 Limnodynastes dumerilii | reverse complement strand
CTCTCTGTATTGGATGGTGGTCACTATGATGCTCTCTGTATTGGATGGTGGTCACTATGATGCTCTCTGTATAGAATGCTGGTCATTAGGATGCTCTCTGTATTGGATGGTGGTCACTATGATGCTCTCTGTATAGAATGCTGGTCATTAGGATGCTCTCTGTATTGGATGGTGGTCACTATGATGCTCTCTGTATAGAATGCTGGTCATTAGGATGCTCTCTGTATTGGATGGTGGTCACTATGATGCTCTCTGTATAGAATGCTGGTCATTAGGATGCTCTCTGTATTGGATGGTGGTCACTATGATGCTCTCTGTATAGAATGCTGGTCATTAGGATGCTCTCTGTATTGGATGGTGGTCACTATGATGCTCTCTGTATAGAATGCTGGTCATTAGGATGCTCTCTGTATTGGATGGTGGTCACTATGATGCTCTCTGTATAGAATGCTGGTCATTAGGATGCTCTCTGTATTGGATGGTGGTCACTATGATGCTCTCTGTATTGGGTAGTGGCAACTAGGATGCTCTCTGTATTGGATGGTGGTCACTATGATGCTCTCTGTATAGAATGCTGGTCATTAGGATGCTCTCTGTATTGGATGGTGGTCACTATGATGCTCTCTGTATTGGGTGGGAGTCATTAGGATGCTCTCTGTATTGGGTGGTGATAACTAGAATACTTTCTTTATGAGAAGGCGGTAACTAGGATGCTCTCTGTATTTGGCGGGGTCATGATGATGCTTTCTGTTTTGAGAGGGGGACAATATGGTGCTCTGTTTATTGAGTCGTGCATAACGTGTGATAGAGCAAGCATGCGCTTACTCTTTAATAGTCTTTCTCAAGATGACCAATATTGCGCACTTTTCCTGTGACTCTTTAGTGATCTGAATTCTTCATGGCTCTTATCCACACTTTAGAATTTTGCAGAACCTCTGTGTGTATCAGCCGGATTGTGGCCACTCTTCAACTCTGCGCACGCTCAAAGCTCCGTGAAAATCTATGCAAACCAATGGGAACACTCATTCAGCCTTAACAGCAAAAACACCAACAAAGGGGTGTGTTTTACAAGGGAGTGTTCCCACTTAGTGTAAAGTATAGGCGTTCCCTTTTTCTTTGTACACATCCAGACCATTGTAATTCAGGATCTTCACTATGTTTGGATTGTAAAATTGAAGGTAGCTCTTGACTGTCGGAAGTCAATCCTTGTGCGTGGAAGATAATGCTCCAATGTCTGTGTGCACGGGCCAACGCTAACCAATCCTTTTGTATCAAACGTGTGACTGTACCAAAGACTAGACTTTATAATGAGATTTTTTTACCTTGTTGTCCATCTTTCATATTTGGTTGTTCCTACGTGCGAACCTGCACTATGCACCAGCGCGTGTGTAAAAGTTAAAGTAGGTTCTAGGTTACAGAAGCGCCACACATGCAATGGGACCGCTGCTTATGCGGATTTTAGAATTTTACTTGTGTAACTTTGCTTCCACTGGACCCGCGCTGTACGTTCTTAATTCTGGATCCTGACACCAATATGTGACACTGGCAGGTGCCTGTTAGATTATCTTGTCCTGTATTTCTTGCCATTTTACTAGAAAAGGGTGTCCTGATCATAGGAATGGTTCCGTTCACCGCTACGAACACACATTTCAGATTTACATATAGCCGACAGCTGATTGTCAGCTATGTTTATTTTAGAATATGGCCCCATTTCGAAAATCCCGTCGCAGACCCTCCACCGGACCTGACGCTTTCCAAACATGACTGGAGAGGTTAGTGCAAGGGAGGGGATGTATTTTAGTAGGATGGTCTCAAGATTCGGCTGCAGGGAGGGGATGGGTGGGAGAAGGGGAGACATAGGGTTAGGTTGCGGGGAGAGGAGTCTTAGGGTTAGGTTGCGGGGAAAGGAGGCTTAGGGTTAGGCTGCAGGGAAAGGAGTCTTAGGGTTAAGCTGTGGGTAGGGGAGTCTTAGGGTTAGGCTGTGGGGAAGGGAGTCTTAGAGTTAGGCTGCGGGGAGTGGAATCTTAGGGTTAAGCTGCGGGGAAGGGAGGTTTAGGGTTAGGCTGTGGAGAAGAAATACTTAGGGAAGGCTGCGGGGAAGAAAGGGTTAGGGTAATGGGACAAGCTTAATCTTTGGGAATGGGCTCTTGAAAATGTCACTCTCAAAAAAGGGCCATTCTCAGCGGTGACCCTTATAGAAATTCCCAGCTGCACAATAAATCTATAAATGAACGCTCTAACCTTGGTGTGGTCCTTACAATGTGTCAACAGCTAGATTCTAATCCCCTCCATCGCCCATCCACACCTCTGGGTGGTGAGATTATTTATGCATTGATTGATAACTGATAGAAGAGAGTTCATCATCTTTATTTCCATCCGGAAGCCATGACGAACAGACGCCGACAGCAGATAGCAATGCTCTGATTTACATTCCATTTCTAAAAACGAAGCACTGGACTGGGATCCTCATACTGAAGGTTTTCATTCTTTGCTTGCCACAAATGTAGTGTAAAACGAGAAACATTGTTTCATAAGTCAAAACATGTAAAGCAAATTTGGAATAATACCCTCCATGAAAATAAGAAAATAGAAGAGAAACAGCTCATAACATTGGCTTCCCGCCCAAGGTCACATCTCTTTCTAAGAAACATCACATTGGAGAATGGAATTCTTTGCAACATGTTCTAAGATGAAAATACCGTTCCTTGTTCTTGTTGTCAAACATGCACATGAAACACGTCAGTCGGAAAGTAAAAGATTCCCTGATTGTTGTGTTTGGTTTGGCAACAAGTGGAAAGAATCGGCCTTCAGGTGTGTATGCCCTGTGGGACTCATTAACGTGCTGGGCGGTAAATTGGGGATGAGAACGTTAAGAAGAGGAGAATTTGTGGTACAAGCAATCATCTCTGAGGACTGAAATACAAACATTGTCCAAGATCATAGATGTGATAGTTATAAACATGATTACCATGATCCACCTGTTACATTATCAGCACGATCACGACGATCACCGTGACAGCAAGTAAATATTGCTCAGCACAGGGAACCTTCTCCTTCTTTGCACAGATGAGTGTACATCTCTGCAAGGGGCAAGGAAGCAGCCAGGACGTCAGCCAATCATAATGAAGGCGAGTTATTGCTCACCCTATGATTGGACAGCAGTAACGTTAAATAACTGGTAGCCCTTCTCCATATTGCTGGTTATTGCATCAGTTTTTCCTACAGCTGGGCTCAGATAACCAGCTCTGCGTAATCCTGGTTCTTTGAACCTTTTATTGTCTACTCTTTCATTCACCAATAAGGACGCACATATCACCCAGGGGGAACAGGACATCCCTGATAACAACATTAGACAGCTGGAATAGCACAACTATGGATTCTTAAGCAGGGTACACACCAGGGCTTTTCTGCAGATAATCTTTTCAATCGCACAATCAAAAGACCATTTCACCAAATATCTTACCTGTGTGTGAAGTCCAAAGATCCTAATAGACACAGGACATACTTGCAAAAAACAAAATAGATCTTTCCATGGTTGATCTGGGATATTAGGAGCTCCAAATGATCAAACCAAAAGATCGCAGACCGTTCCAAAGATTTCTGAGCATCTTTGGACAGTACACACTGGGGAGATATCTGGGGAAATGGTCTTTTCATTGTGTGATTGGAAAGATGATCTATTGAACAAGCCCCAGTGTGTTCTGGCCCTAAGGCAGGAAAAATGGCTGCCAGACACATTTATCTCATATATCAATGCTTCGTACTGTTTATAAATACATTGGACCTGATTCACACCTAAGAAGCCAATGCGTCTTAGGTGCGGAGATTTGAGAATTTACCTACTACGCATGTGCAGTAGGGTCATTTATGCAATCTATGTACCAGTTAGGTAGTTCAGTAAGAAAGATGCGGCGTAATGCTACCTGGGGAAGTGTTCAGGTAGAAGTTAGGTGCTGTTCTGTCCACGCCTAACTCACTATAAACTGTGCATAAAGTCCATTGCCAGCAGCTAACAGCTTGTTTCCAGCTATAAATTTATTTCATTGATTACTATGAGTTACATCTGTGCCTCCTGTCATATTGTTCCCCAAGACATACAAAAATATAAAGTACGCTGTGTTCTGTAAACACAAAAATGGTCTGGTTAAATAAAAACAGTAGAACGTCTTTTATTAAGTACATTTTCCATAGAATTAGGGGCTGAATCCAGGTCTCCATCTCCATCTGTGTGCGTAAGTCGGGTGTTTGGAGGGATGTTACATACGTAACTCTGTACCGTACGATAAGTGATCTGTCTGATGAGGCAGGTCTTCCCTCCGCCTGCCAAAAGTACACTAGACGGCCGGGGGGAGGGTTTAAATTTTACAATGTGGGCTTGGCTTTAGACTTAGGTGCGTATCAGCAGCCGTACGGACCTCTGATCCGCGCAACAGTCTTAAGATTGACTTATGGCAAAATATCTGCCTTCAATTCCACAGAAGAGAGAGGAGCGACAGTGCGGACTCTCAGATCCTCGTATTGAACGTGCGCAGGCGTCTGGATCCGGTCCTAGATGTTTAATACTTAGCATTTCTCTTCGTTTCCCCTTACATAGGGCCTGATCCAAACTTAAAAACGACAGCCAATTTAAGCATGTGGCAAGCGTAAATCTGGCTGCGGGAACGCACTGTGCATGCGCGCAGCCGATGTCACACATCATAACGCTGATCTTACGTAAATTGTACGTAACTCCGTACGATAGGGCGTAACATCACTACGCAAGACGATAATACGCATTGTGGGAGGAGGGAGACATTTAAACTATGCAGAATGGGCAGGGTTACAAGGCGATACGCACAACCAGAGAAACGTAAGGAAAAGTTAAGTTAGGGTTATGAACACGTAAATCAGCTAAGTTACGTACGTGAGAGGGGAGCGCTAGGGGGAGGGCATTATCCTTAGTAGTGCGTAACTCGTGTATGCTGGCGTACATAAAATGACCTTAAGTGTGAATCAGGCCTATTATCTCCTTTATTTAAACATTAGCCATTCAATGTTTAGTACCCTCAGAGGCCCTGATTCATAATTAGCCTCGGAAGGGGACTTATGAAAGTATCTTACGTAAGTTACCTTGATATGAAACATCGGTGCATGTGCGCGTGACAATGTCTTCCATAGGAGAGGCCTCACAGGCGGGTAAGGCATAAGTACGGGGGTGGGGAGAAGCAGGTTAAATGTCCAGAACTCCGTAAGAAGGGAAGGGCCAGTGGTGTGCACTTCCCTCCTCCGCACTTAATGCCAGATCTCCGTACAGACGTAAGCCGCACGCGGCACTGAATCTGCGCTGATCATGTGATGTCCCACACAACTCTTACACAAACCGTATTTTTTTATAAATTTTTTCCCTCTATCTTATTACATGATTAAATCCAGCTGAGGCTGATGGAAAATTCAGTTTGCGACGTATTGCTTACCAAGGCCGATTCAGCATTTTGTTTTATTATCTAAACCTTATCTCCGCCACATGTGCATAGGATATTTTCAGAGTCCAAACACGGACACACTCATTAAATGTGAAATAAACACAGAATGAAATTCTCTGCCTCGCAAATCAATTATGCCGGAACAACATATAATCAGTCGGTTTCATCCATTTATCTGCGATCGTATAATTATCATTTATCTGTGAAGTTGCGTGATATATTACAGTCGAGAGCGTGGGAGAGGAGATATATAACAATGTACAATGCACAATTTTAGGTTATTAAAACAGCAATACCATAATAAATTATGTTGTCACCGACTATTACAGTCTTAAGATTGAGGTCTTGGGTCGGATTCCGACTACTTATGGAAATAGCCTAATCATGTAGTGTGGAAGCACCGTACATAGAAACTCCATACAGATAGCAACGGTCCATTCTCCACCCAGAAGGAGGGCCCAATCACATCACCACCATACAAGGTACACATGGTGGTGGGAATAGACATTTTAATGATACAGTAAGGGCTTGGCTAAGCGCCTCTATATAATTCAGTATTCCGCATAGAAGGGTTTTCGTGCGGTAGGGTCCTACTACAGATCCCGTATCCGCACATAGGAGAGCAGAGGGAGTGCCCTGTTCTTTTGCATATGGAATGTGGGATACCAAAATCGGTTCGTTAGCTTCTCTTGTGTCAAAATTTCGTACATAGCTGTGAGTATATATTGTTTTTAAATAAATTGAAAATATTTTACAACATTTCTAGCATCCAAAGCAATCCTCTTTTCAAACAAATACAATAACGTCTTGTTAAACAAATTTTTCAATGCTGCAAATATCTACAACCAAGGGAAAGGGAATCTACCAACAATGAATCGGTCGCTGGTTATCATTGAAATTGGGACACAAAGGACCGTATTCACACATAAGAATGATTTAGGTTCTTAATTATATACAAAAAGTAGCGAGGCGACTCCCCTGACACGGTTTTAAGCTTCTTAACTTACTTACAAATGCCATGGGGCTCCCTTTCCTTTAGGTTTGTAGTTGTGTGCGTAGAGTGACTAATTAAGAACATTTTTGCCTAAACGCGCCCAGATTTCCTCATTTAAATGGCTCCCTTCAACCAATTTTCTTATCTTCGTTCTTACTTTTTCCCAGCACGCCCCTTCCTTCTTAAGTCATTACAAACCTTGAGGAGATAGCAATGATGATTCAGAGCCACTCTGTACTTAAGTCCTACGTAAAATGCGTATATTAAGTTACTACGCATGCAGAGTATATCCCTTCCTAAATATATGCACCTAAAATGCAGCCTTTTCTTAACTGTGAATGAGTTCCAAAGTTTCTAAATAAGTGAACCTGCAACTTTTTACCAGTCACTTGTAGAGCGTGTTTGGAATATTAATAACAGCTGGGAAGATACTCGTTGAACCGAAACACAAGTCCAAGAACCACGGAGATGTTTAGCCAAAGCTTTCTGTATATTGCCTCAGTCCTTCCATGCCACACACATTCCCTCTTTCCAAATCCTGTACCAGGCCGTCTATTTTATTAATGATCTCATATTTTAGCATGAGGCAAAAGATTCCTACATCGAACTTCCACAACATGGACATTAATCATCTCCAATGGAACGCCATCTTCCCGATAGCCAGTTCATTGAGAGATGAGCCAATCCGCTATTCATATTCTCAGTTGTTTTAGGAAACCACCGTGGAAGGATTTAACAAAAATATATTATCCAGAAATATTTTCATCTTGAAAACAGTCGATGACTAAAAATAACCGCTCGGCGGCTTTAGCGCCAGCAGAGATCATAGACTTTGATGCCGACTGTATCCCAGGCATTTCACCAGCCTGTTATTTTTACCTCTGCTCACTTTGAATTTTGATTAATTTTAGACTTTACAAAATAAGGAATCTGTGAACAACTTTTGAGCCAAAATCCTGCCATGTCCTACAACTTGGATGAACCAGCTGAGGATTTATGACTTGGATTTTCCAGTCTTTTGCTTTCCTTCACATGAGAGTGTATTTTCATTTCATCTTATGTCCATCTATATGAATGCTGCATTCCTGGATTCTCAGCCCAATAAACCATGCACATAACAACTTGACTTCTAAAGAAATGTGCACCATAAAGCATATGTTAGGAGATGTCATGGTGGCTTCTAACTGCGAGAGTTCGGCTGTTCTGGCAGCTGGGACTCTCGTAGTATGATTGGTGGAAGCGGTTATGTGCTAGGAAGCCAGGACTCTTTAGGCTTCTTGCACTCGGCGCCACTCGGCTGCCTGGCAACTGGAACACTTACCAATCCGTCAGAAGAAGCTGAACCAGCAATGCTAACGAAATGGTCAGCCTCCCTGTAAATAGACTGTCAGGGGGACATTGCCCCTTCAGTTATAGCATCTCACTGCCAACTCCCATTCTGATTACTTACCTGTGATACTGTATCTGAATATTGTTCCTTGCCTACTATCTTCACTCCTGTTAATTGTTTCTCTTCTGCATCTGTTCTGTGGTGTATTCCACCTCCAACCTCTTCTTCCCTTGATTTCAGACATTGACATCTGGGGGCGCGACCTGCCAGCAATCAGAAGAACAGCCTGTCCCTACCGTCAGAAATTCCATTGAAAACCAGTCATGTGATTTTCTGCACTAAGTGACTGCTAGCCAAAGCAGTATATTTATCAAGGGTAATTTTTCCTGCTTCATCTAATTTACCAAAATCTACCCAACAGGGTAACCCTATGGTAAACATTATTCTCTAACCTTGCATCAGAAGCTAATTCTCAAGGTTGACAACAGAATATGTCTTGCTGAAATGGGTGTGGTATATGAGTTAAAATGTCATTTCCTCAATATTCATACACTCGACAACATTATTATTTTATTTTATTAACTGGTTTTATATAGCGCCAGTAGATTACTGGGTGGTAATATAGACAGACTGGATAGGTAAAAGGGCCGTGCTCACAATCTTACACTCTATAGGACATTAGCCAGTGTGTGACAGTGTATGAATGTCAATACAAATAAACTCGACAGTTTCTTTCCTGACAGAACTAAGGTCAATAGTATTATTATATTCACCTTTGTGTTGCCAACACTTAAAAGTCCTACAATAATATAATCATTACCATAACAGCCAGCTTAAACTTAACCGCAGCCTAACCCTAACTGCAGCTAAACCCTAACCATAACCCTAATCGCAGACTAAACTTACCCTGAGATAAAGTATAGTGCTCACCCGTCCACATTGCTTTGAGTCTGGAACAGTGGATCAAGCATTGAGTCTAGAACCATGGAGCAGTACTGTTGAGCAGATGTCCCTTGATGCAGTGGTGGCGAACAGGCATCCATTTCACAGGTAAGCGATGATGCCGTTTCTTTCGTCAATGTCTTGGTGTGATAATTAGGGAAGAAAAATATTCCAAATAGTTTATTATTGTGGAAACTTGCAATTTACAAAGGTAACATAGTTACATAATTCCAAGCATCTACTGTAGATCGGGAAAAGATCCTGTCTGATACTGCAGATTGTGAGATACAAATATGTTGGAAACCTTATAAATAAGACAAAGGGCCGTATTCAGATTTCCGTTTTCAAACGCGACCGCAAATATACGCACGCACGTGGCAAGGAACACCCACCAAAACCCCAGTCACTCCCCTTGCTAATCCGTGCTCCCGTAGACTTACACCACCATAGACCACCTCTAACTTTCCGTGTGCTGTCCCGTGCGTGTGTCCTCCGTATGTGCGTATCATGATAATCCCGCCCACTTTCCTTCATTTAAATACATCGCCCCGCCCATTTTCACTTAAATTCTCCCATGCGTATATTTGCATTGCATATCCGGATGTCTGTACACACGGGCCTATCATACGTCCGTCCGTAAGGCACTTCCGTTTGAATAGTCTATGTCAACTACGTACAAAAAGTTACTAGGCATGCGCAGTTGATGCGTAACTAAAAATATGCAGGGAGTTGCCGTGAAAACGGAAGTCTGAACACGGTCCAAAATCACAAGGACCAATCATCGATAGAACAGGGACAGCTGCGAAATAATTGGTGCGTTTAATTTTTCCATGTAACTGCAAAAGTTTGCATAAAACCTCAGATTGCTGAAATGAGAAAAAGATGTTTTGCTTAAATTTACTATTTTAGCTGATAAGGAGCTGAGATGCAATTTATAAGCAGTAAACTTATATTAAAGCCATATGAGATATATAGCATTCATAATTCATAAGTTTCATTCTCTATGGGTGAAATGCTGATGTTTTGCTTCTGGGTTTCTTCAGCCAGAAAACTTTTTACCTTTTAAAGTATGGAAGAAAATCACTTTTAGATTCTTCTTTTATTTGGGTCAGAATTTACTCTCATGTTAAAATAATGGTTCAGCATAGGTGGGGTAGTAGCCTTCAGCAGCCCCTTTGACCCACACCTGACCGGTGACCGGTGCAAATGTTTTGCCGTTGTGCATATGTACGTCTGCGTTCAAAATGAGCAAGGACGCCCGTACTAAACATTGGCTTCATTACATAACCACTTCCCCTCATGAAATGCCCTTTAGAACAGGACATAGTTGCCGGCACAAAATGGCCCTTTTAGAAGTAAAGACAGTCAAAAGATAATATTGGCCTGTTTCTATTTTGTAATGACAGCCATTTTAGAATTTTTTTTAGAATGGGTAAGTATGCTGATCAGCATACTGTACTTACCCATACTTTTTTGGGAAATGAAGACACCGCACCGACCGGAGACCGTGGCACCCACCGGAGAGGTGAGTAATACTCTTCGGTGAGCTTTAGGGTTAGGCTGTGGGGAAGGGAGTCTTAGGGTTAGGCTGCAGGGAAGGAAGTAAGTCTTAGTGTTAGGCTGTGGGGAGGGGAGTCTCAGGGTTAGACGGAGAGGAGGGTTAGGGTTCGGCTGCAGGGAGGGGAGTCTTAGGGTCAGGCTGCAGGGAGGGGAGTCTTAGGGTCAGGCTGTGGGGAGGGGAGTC
>WWET01000863.1:441548-457565 GCA_011038615.1 Limnodynastes dumerilii | reverse complement strand
TCAAGATGCCCATTTCTTCTAGCAAGTCTCCCAAGATTGATGACTTAAAAAATGTGAGTACGAACATTTATTTAATATTTTTCAATATGTGGAACACATTAAACATAGCACACCTTAAATAAATAAACGTGCATTTATATTTCAGAAGAGCTGCTATTGTGACTAGAATATATTAATAGACTGCTAACAATGAAACTTACTATTATTACAGTGTAGCTGGGCAACTTGCGTTTATTACAATCTAATGGGCCAAATACATTATACATGATAGGGAACTGGGGGGCTAGAGATACATGATAGGGAACTGGGGGCTGATGAGACATGATGGGGTGCTGGAGGGACATGCTGTGGAATACAGGGGGCTAGAAAGACATGATGGGGAACTGGAGGGATATGCTGTGGAATACTGGGGGGCTGGAAAGACATAATGGGGAGCTGGAGAAATATATGGAAGGGGGGGGGGGGGCTGGTGAGACATGATGGGGAGCTGGAAGGACATGCTGTGGAATACTGTGGTCTGGAAAGACATAATGGGGATCTGGAGATACATGCTATGGAACTGGGGAGCTGGAGAGATATGTTGTGCAATAGGCTGGAAATATAATGGGGAGCTGGAGAAATATATGGAACTGGGGGGGGGGCTGTTGAGACATGATGGGGAGCTGGAAGGACATGCTGTGGAATACTGGGGTCTGAAAAGACATAATGGGGATCTGGAGATACATGCTATGGAACTGGGGAGCTGGAGAGATATGTTGTGCAATACTGGGGGCTGGAAATATATAATGGAGATTTGGGGCACTGGAGACACATGATGGTGGGCTGGAGAGACATGATGGTGAACTGGGGGTCTGGAGACACGTGATGGGGGGCTAGAGTGACATGATTTGTGAATACTGGGGAGCTGGAGACACATAAGGATACTGGGAGCTAGAGAGACATGATGGTTGGCTGGAGTGACATGATTTGGGAATATTGGGGGACATTTTTATTTCTGTGAATGGGTGGGTAGGGGCCCCTGTGCATTGCTTTTCCCAGGGCCTACAATTCTGTTAAGACGGCCCTGCTCATCAGTCCTGAACTGGTTGAAGCAGGAAGAAATGGAAGCTGGAAGTCACACACTGAGAGGTATAAGGTGATAGAAGCAGAGTCCCTATAGCATAGACCTGCGAGGTGGAGAATGGAAGTAGTAGTAAGCGCGTTTGTACTAGGGATCAGCATTTATAAAGCTTCATAAACGTATTTAGAATCTCTTGCTGTTTTCCCCTTTTTGCGCTGGATATTCCCTTGTGAATCAAACAATAAAAGGTGAAAGCTTAGATCCTGGAAAGCTACATACAGATTAGGGCAGGTGATAATCCACCAGCCTGTCTGCCATGGGGTAACCACAGCCGATGAGCAGAAACAAAAGTTAAGACACCGTGTTATGAATACGGTAACAACAGTTCTTTCCTGAATCTCATGCCTCATTAAACTGCATTTCTTTTCAATAAGTCTACTCTGGACTTTGTTTGTCTGTCATATTACCTAACGTTCTCCATGCCAGCTTTATGCCTTTGACAGAGGTAAAGTAATCCACGTTCTTTCAGATTACATAACCACATTGGAATAAAATTGGGTCCTTGCCGAAACCACAGGTTGGCTCTCAGGTACAGGTGAATGTAGAAGCAGCCCAGTTATGAGCTACAGCTTGTTTATCCTCACTAGTTTACAAAGGGGAAAAACAATATCCAAGACACAAATAAGTTCCCAGCTCCCAGTGATACCTTGATGAACCTTAGAACAGGACAACAGAGATCTTCACCTTGGCCATGTCAATGGTGTTGGTTATATGCAAGGAAATCATAATCTTCCCTACATCCAGTAGTGTTCACCATTTCATTAGAGGTCAGAGGTGAGTATAGTATCTCACGAATGACCAGCGTTCAAGCCAATTAAATCCAACTACACACCATGAGATGCCTTCAATCCCTAAAACTATCGTTAAACATTTCTCACCCAAGAAAGGAATTATGGCCACTGACCATTTTTAATCCAATTGTTTAATAGGTTATTTAAGTCATTACTTGAATTTATTTGACTGTTTTGGGGTAGATCCAGAACTACGTGTGCAATACCTTTCCACGCGTAACGTATTTTCGCACACGTATGTTCTATACACTCCCCTAGGCACACCCCTTGAATGTACGTATTCCACCGAGTTCCGCTTCCCAAACCCTACCTTAACTTTTTTTTTGCGTAACAGCGTACGTCCGCTAACGGACGTATAGACTACGTGAACGTACGCCGCTTAGCACGCCCATACTGTACACTTTACATACAAACCTCCACCTACTTCACGTAAAACGAACGTATTGTTGAGTCATGTAAAATTGGCACGCCCACACGTAGGAATTTACGTGACAAATACGTGAATGGCCCATATGTTCACAATTCCGCTACGCTAATGAGCGTATTTTCTATGGTGCGCATGCGCAGTACTTACCACGCGTAAATTCGCTCCGATGCGTTTTTCTGGATCAGGCCCAATGTTTGTAGATTCTGAGGAAATGTGGGGATAATGAGGTCAGTGAAAGGGTGATAGATAAGTGGAGTATTCTCCCATCTGAGGGGTAGAGGTAACACAGGAGAACAGTGTAAACATGCTTGGGATAAATATAAGGATATCCTAAATCTCAAACTAAATTGAGGGTAAATAGGGTCTGGGGTCAGTATAGTTTTAAATAATCAACTGGGCAGACTGGATGGGCCGTGTGACTCTTATCTGCCGTCACTTTCTATGTATCTCTGTAATGGGCCTATGAGCCAAAGGAGGCTAATGTATGGAATTTGTAATCCAAAATACCAAACGCAAGTTACTGTATGGTTCCTAAACCCAGTCCTCACTGTACGCTATAAATTCCTAAGCACACCTCATATGCAGGGTGGTTGGACACTTGTGGAGGTTGATTTCCACACAATGATCAGTATCAGGTGAATGCGTTGGTCTGCGTTAGTGATTGCAGAAGTACAGGGCACGCACAATACATATTGAGAGTTGGCTTGCATACATAAATCAGCCCATTTTATTAATTCAGGATTAGGTTCTATATCATGATTCACTCATTGTACAATAATGAAATATTTTAATACTGTAATTTTGTATGTTGTTGTTTTTTTGTGGACAAAGTTGAACAATAATCTTCAGTGACCCTGGACTCACAAACTCCCAGAAGATGCGAAACACTTAAATACTGGGATCTATAATAATTGTGACACATGACAAGGGGAACGTGTGACAAGTAAAAAGGGGTCGATATTCTAACATAGGATAAGTTCCAGACTTCTGTCACCGCAAAGCTCAACCAATCCCCACAAGGAATTCTGCCACCAGACCAATACCTAAAGAGATCTGATGCGTCTTTGCGTTCTGTGGGTGTGAGGGTGTTATGGGGCTTGAAGGCCTGGGCGATAATCCAGGGTGAAGGAGATCTGCTTGATCCCTAAATATAGCTCTCTATTCGATAGTTACTCCAATTACCATCTCCTTCGTTTCACCTTTACCCTCCCAAAGGGATGAGATCAGATCAAGTTTCTTTCACTGAATTCTTATTTATGGTCTTTCTATGTGTTTGGATTGTGTCCACGCTATCCGATTACAACACATTCTGCCCTATTCAGACTTAAGAGCAATTACACTTCTGACAGAGAGGCGGGGCTGAATTCACAACTGGGTGTTCCCTCTTAGTCAATGTACAGTATAGGCGTTCCCTCTCTGTGTACCCATCCAGTCCCCCCCATGCATCCAGGAATTTCCGTGCATTTGAGTTTTAAACTTAAGGCAACACTTGGCTGTTGGAAATCAGTCTGTTTGAGTGACTGAGAGAGTGCACAGATCTCTCAGTGTGTCCTGCGGACCCACAAACCTTTCAGTTATCTGGTTGGATCAACATTGAATTGTAGATCCGACACAAGACACATCACTGAAGAAGCCAATGGCAAAGCACAGGACAGGCATTGCTGGTGATACAATTATCGGGTAATCCAACTGACTTTCTGAGTCCATTCAGAACAGCTCTGATTAGCTTGATCATCATGTAATATGTGGCGAACGTTAATTTTAGTGACTGTTGAAGCTCCACCCACCCGGATCCAATGCTATATCCAGGGGACAACAAGAGGGGTTGTAGTCCACGTCACACAGCTAAAGGGAGCACCATTTAGACAATATTTAAAGTTAAATAGTTTACTGGGATTTTTCCCTTTTTGCCCCTAAACTAAAATATCTCATAATGCATCTGCCAGGATCCTATGTAACTTCAGACACAGGTTGTCACCGAGTTACATGAGATTTTGATTACGAACAACTGGAAGGTTTTATTGTTTGCCCCAGGAGCTGACCTCCACCAGCAGACAAGTAAAATGAAAAGATCTCTCGTGATACAGTAACCCCTGACGTAGAGTCTATTCCTCTCCAGGTAGGATTACCCATAGATCTCTCTGAGAAAGTGTAAAGCGACACCGGCCAGGTCTATTTCTCAGAAACATGTCTTCATACAGCGTATTTACACTACAGCTTAGATCACATTGCTTGAGTAAATATGGTTTAACTACTGATTATATTCTTCATGAGAACTGACTTCTCGCTATAGATAACCTTCTATTTATGTTGTGTTACTTGATCATTATTGCTTTTGAAAATAGTTTTTCCTTCGTTTTTAAGGGCGTCAGATTTCATTTTATATTCACTTCATATTTTCATAACCGCTGTGCGTTTCCGTCAGATTGCGAACATTTATGTTTATTCCACAATTGCGTATTCCATCAAAACGCATTCCAACCAATACTGATCTACAAACAATGGGGTAGATCCAGAACTACGTGTGCCGTACGTTTATTCGCGGAGCGTATTTTCGTGCACGTAAATTCGCTACACTCCCCTCGGCACACCCCTTGCACGGACGTATTTTGTCAAGATACGCTTCCCAAACCCTACCTTAACTTTTTCCAAAGTAACCGCTGTCATACGCACACGTACGTATAGGCTGAACGAATTTACACAGCTAAGCACGCCCATACTGTACACTTTAAATACCACCCCCAGCCTACTTCACATATTTCATATGTATTTTGGAGTAACGTAAATTTGGCACACCCACATGTAAGTATTTACGTGACACATACGTGAATTGCCCATACGTTCACAATTACGCTACGTTAATGTGCGTATTTTCTATGGTGCGCATGTGCAGTGCATTCAAAACAGCGATTTTACGTCTCCGCCACGCGTAAAATCGCGGGGAAGCGTAGTTCTGGATCAGGCCCAATACCACTATCAAAAGAAGGGCTGATTGAGTTGGGAAATGGGCGTTCCCTCTTAGTCACCTTTTATTGCCTACGTCTTTTCTTAATTGTGGGAAGACTTAAAGCAAGTCCTGGTTGTCAGCAGTCATCTGTGTAACTGTGGCTGCCTGAGTGGATCTATCGCAGGACTGAATCCAGATTAGTGCAAAGTGCGCGTTTCCTAGTCACAGAGGACCCGTTTCACGCTTAATAACGTTCCTAATTATTCGCATGCCGTGTGCATGGATTACAACTCCGTGCGTAATGAGAGCCGCAAGAAAAGTGGGGGGGGGAAACATGTAAATAGGGCAAAATGGGTGGGGTTTGCACGTACTTTAGCAAAATCCGCGCATATGTACGCACGGAGAGTTAAGGTAAGCCTATGAATACTGAAGTCAGCTCAAATCCGTAAAAATGAGAGGAGGGTCATCGGAGCGCACTTGCCACTTAGTTGCGTATTTTTGCGAATTCGCACGTACTTATTTCCTTCCAGCATTTTGCGACTGTGCGAGTGCACCCACTGGACTTCCAGGATTGATCTGGAATCTTTAAATCCAGACTTCCCGACCGGATGTGCTTACACGACGAATTCAACAGCTGGGAACTGGATTAGTCGCCAGCGTACACAAGTGAGAGGGGGAATACATGGTAATAGTACAGCAAAGAGTATGAATCTTATGCCCTTTCCATGCACTGATTTTTTTACTATTTTCATAAACATCGGTAATTTTAAGGCAGGGTCCACAGTCCACAGCCCTTGCTTGAACGGAAGGCTGGATAAAGCAGGGATCTGGCAGCGGTAGCTCAGAGTCGTCATTCCGGATCCGATCTTCAATCTTTTGCAGCATAGCAGTGAATCTGGATCCGATATTTGTTGATTTGTATTTTGCAATATTTATTTGTCTCTAATTCTTACGTATTTTACGTTTTCGTTTGTTTTTTGTAGACATACTCTCATTGGGGCCGATCCTGAGGAACGGCCGACAGGGGAATTACGTACAGTTATGTACGCCGGCTCTTATGAATAGGGGGCTGTCCTCTCCTTTAAGCAAGTCGTATCTCTGCAGTGAAGAGTGAAGGCGGAGATAGACATGCTAACTAGGGGACAAGGCGGGGAAGCCTCGTTACAATCAGGTATGCGGCCGATGTCCTACCGGCAGCAAGGAGTGCACGGGGGCCCGTAGGTTTGGATCCGGCCCTTTGTGTCAAAGCTGTGTTATAAGGTAAAAGGAACACTAAAGGAATCAATATACAATACATGAGTCATTTCTAGATGAATAAATGATATAATATGGCGCTGTGCCAGGCTCGCTGACTATTTTGGTCTGTCTTAGAAGCCAGATACAGGCCTGGTGCTACCGCTAGGAATGCTTAGGACACCAGACATGGGGACGACACGGAGGTGCCTCTAATACGGGCAGCCACTGCAGACCACACCAGCCACCACCGCTCAGCTAATCCCTTGCAGCGACTTGTGTGTTTAAGTGCGGAGACTTAGTTGATACCCTGCAGCTGCACGTTCTTGGCCTGCTTAGGACATAACAGTGGAAGAGCTGAGCTGCGGATCCTGTATAGTGCTTTACCTGTTACACAGTACGAGCAGCACTTCTAAGGCAAAATTTTAAAGCTTCCCTCCAGGAGAACCAAGAATGGAGCCATAGATTTCTACAAGGGGCGGGGCTTAATGATGCGCTTTATGCAAATTGTGTCATCAAGCCCCGTCCCTGTCCATCACTACTGTAATTTCTAGTGTTCAAGGGATGGGTGGGGCTAGGTGACATCATCAAGTCCTGCCCATCTCTAGTAACTCTAGGGATTACAATAGTCAGTGATGGCTAGTCGGGTCTCCAGGGATACCGGGAGAACTGCCCAAATTTCATGAGTCTCTCAGATATTCTGTTTGAAGGATAACCGGAAGAAATAAGACTAAGAAAAAAAATAACACAAAAGGTAAAAAGTGGGCCGTATTCAGAGATCCGTTTCTTTAAAGTACGCAAATATACGCACGGACGTGGCAAGGCAACACCCATGACACTCCCCTCACACGGACGACTTGTGAGTGCGAGCGCCTCGACCCACCCGTATCTTTAAGTGTGTAATTCCAAGCGTATAATACTTTCGTATGAGCGTGTCTAACTAACTGCTCCCTCACCGCACCCTCAAATGGTCATTTAAATGCCTCCCACCCACCCACTTACACGGATCTTCCTCCAGATGGATTACAAACACGCCCCTCCGTACGGATCTTCACACATACGATTCACATGTCCGTGCCTGCTGGACTTCCGTGCATAAAATCAACGTAGATTGCGTACATTTTGTTACTACGCACGCGCAGTTCATCGGATCGTAAAAATACGCACGGAACTTCACGAAAAAACGGATCTCTGAACACGGTCCAATATCATTCTCTGCTGTTGTAGAGTGAGTGCAGCGATGATGAATCAGGACTTGAATTCTCTGTAAATTCTTTAATCCCAGGTTGTTTTTAATTATACAGAAAATTCAGAAAAGAGCAGGAATTGTGCCTCATTAGCGATAGGATACACAGACGTAACGATGTTTAACATGCACTAAATAAAGATGTGCTGTCATTGTGGACACATGTTAAGCAGAAGAGGATGGTGGACTTTTCCTTCTATCCCTGACAGTCACTGGGGCTACGTATAGAGCACATGATAAATACGGGCTCAGCGGGATATTCTGGCAGGTAAGAACCTATTGTCACTCTGGTATTTCAATATAAATCTGTGCTATAAACTTCCTACACGCTGACATCATGTTTCTATGACAGTGCTGTCTCCACGTTCATTTGTTCTCTCAGCAGAATGGGGATATTTTGCTTTCCAATTGTAAGCGAGTGAGGGGCCAAAGAGGTAACATAAAGGGGGTAAAACAAAAATGCTGTTGCTATTACCGCTACATGTATATATATATAGTAAAGTAGCATAGTGTGACACTGATGGGAGGAATTAGAGCCTCCGTGTCGTGTCGTTATGTTCTCTTTTTTGTGGGATGTCTTATAAGAACTTTTACTGCACAATAATAAACCACTGAATGCAAGAGAAGAAAACAGAAGCGTGGAAATAAAACAATGGGCTTTGTCCACATTTAATAATGTCAGGCCTCCCGTGCATGGGTTCAGGGGCGGATTCAGACTTTTCTTTTAGGGGGACGCCATTTGCTGTGATGTCCCGACGCCTCCCCTCTCCAGTCCCAACTCATCCCCTCTCCAGTCTTCTCCCCTCTCCAGTCCCAACTCCTCCCCTCTCCAGTCTCCTCCCCTTTCCAGTCCCAACTCCTCCCCTCTCCAGTCTCCTCCCCTCTCAACTCCCAAATCCTCCCCTCTACAGTCCCCTCCCCTCTCCACTCCCATCTCCTATCCTCTCCAGTCCTGACCTCTCTCCTTTCCAGTCTCAACTCCTCTCCTCTCCAGTTTCCTCCACTCCCCTCTCTACTCCCAACCCCTCCCATTTCCAGTCCTGACCCCTCCCCTCTCCAGTCCCAACTCCTCCCATTTCCACTCCCAACCCCTCCCCTCTCCTGGTTTTCATGGTCATCTCCTCCTGTGATTACAGTGAACAATGGTGGTATCAGGGGTACAGGAGTCTGACCGACTGACACTGTCAGTCACAGTCGCTGGCATTGCCTCCCCCCAGATATGTCATTGCATGTTTTATGGTTTATGGATGGAACCCAGCACGATGGATACTGCATTCCATGCAAGTTGTTGGCTAAGCCCTTATGAGCAATTCTGCATTACATTTAAGGTAGGGATCAGAATTCATAAGGTCTGTGCATACAAATGGACTTAGGTACATGAAATCCTAAATAGGACTCAGTCCTTGGACGCCCACATGCTAGAAGCCAATTTCCAGCTCTGATAAGTCAATGAAATAGTTTGTTCACTTTTTGGGATTTTTTGGCAGATGCAAGGAAGTTGTGGGGTAATTGGGCAAAACATTACTGGGGCATGGCCTTCTGGGATCTCCCACTGTCAGCCATCAACTGGCCACATTCCCAAAGTCAACGGAATAACATAATTAATATGTGTCTCCAGGGTGAACGTGACACCCCACTGAGGTGGGGTAGAAATATACAAATCATGAAAGTCTTCAATGACCTTGAATGCATTAGATGGACATTAGAGAATATAACAAACTATTTCTATAAATTGAACCCTGGTGTCTGCCAACAAAAATAAAACCAAGCTGCAATGTTCCTCTATAGATATTTACTGAGCGCGAGATATTTGTTGCGCAAGAGCCATTTTTGGATCCAATTTTCATGGCTGACCTCCGGCCAGTTCCTAATCATTTCTTGGAAAAGCCACGAAAACAGATGTAGAAATTCATATCAGCGTGTGACATTTATAACCTGATCGAGTCCAGTTTTAGAGAGTAGCACAGCACAAAAACATCCCAGGAAGGTTTTAAGAATGCTCAACATTTCATCCAGCAGCACAGTAGCCCTGAAACATGGAAACTGAATATTCATCGGCTCTCAGGTCTGGTGGAGCTTGCAGGACTCCTCCGGTTTATTAATTATTATAAGCCCTACATATAAACGCTTCTTCTCTATCCAACGACCTCTCTTTCATTCCTATTATGGGACAGGGTAGCAGCCAATGTGGAACACACAAGCCGCTGCCCCAAGGCTAATCGCTGCGGCGAGTTGTGTGTTCATTAGCAGAGGCTCAGTTGAATCCCTGCTGCAGTGCTTATTAGTACTGCTTAGCCAATCAGGTGTTAAGGACATGACAGCTAATTGGCTGAACAGGTAACATAAGCACTGCAACAGGGATTTAGCTGAGCCCGGCGCGAGTCCCCACTGCGAGATTTGTCATTTAGAAGTAGAGACAGCAGAAAAATTATTTTCGGCTGTCACTATTTCGAATAGGGTAAGTATTCCGATCAGTATACTTACCCATTCATTTATGTAACCGCTGCCCGCCGGACCCATTGCACACGCCGCCCATCACAGACCCCACCAGAGTGGTGAGTAACCTCTCTGGGGACTTTAAGGGTTAGGGGGAGGGTTAGGGTTAGGCTTGGGGGAAAGGAGGGTTAAGGTCAGGCTGTGGGGAGGGGAGTTTTAGGGTCAGGCTGCGGGGAAGGAAGTCTTAGGGTTAGGCTGCAGGGAGGGGAGTCTTAGGGTTAGGCTGCGGGGAGGGGAGTGTTAGGGTCAGGCTGCGGGGATGAGAGTCTTAGGGTCGGCTGCAGGGAGGGGAGTGTTAGGGTCAGGCTGCAGGAAGGGGAGTGTTAGGGTCAGGCTGCAGGAAGGGTAGTGTTAGGGTCAGGCTGCGGGGAGGGGAGACTTAGGGTCAGGTTACAGGGAAGGGAATCTTTGGGTCAGGCTGCAGGAAAGGGAGGGTTAGGGTCAGGCTGCGGGGAAAGCCGTGCTAGGGTTAGGGTCATGGAAGGGGAGGGTTACGATAAGATTTAGGGAAAGGGTTGGGGTAGGATTTTATAATTACCTCTTTGAGGCAAAAGCAATCGATTTCCCATCCAGTACGGAACTTTAGAAATAGGTCCGTTCTCAGGGGGGACCCACAACCGCTGAGCTATACCTCCTGTATAGTACTGTACCTGTGCAGCAGTACAAATAAGCAATACTATGGATTGCCAGGAGAAGGAAGGGGCGGGCGGTGGAGATTTACCTGGGCTGTCCATGGACCTAACACCGGCCTTAACTCCAGGTTTTGTGAAACTTCAGCTCCCAGCATGCTTCAACAGCATAGGCATTGTTGCCTTTACATGGCAAATCATCATGGTACTTGTAGTTTTACAACACCTGGAACAGGTAAGCTGCCTATGTCCGTTCTATAACGCTGTTAAAGTCATAATAAAAGTTGAGTTGACATCACTTTCCGTATTGTGCTCCGCAGATGACCCCCTGTACTGTGCAGCCCAGCGCTGTGTTATTCAAAGAAAAGGTCGGTAAATGTATTATGTAAACGGATTATTGTTATGTGTGCTCTGTAGACCTTTGATGCTGAGTGATGGGGAATAATTCAGCTCCCAGCTAATATTTCAGACCACTCATCAGGAAGTCACAGAGTTTAATGCCCCCTCTTAGGTTATATCAAAAACGGGCAGAGAGTTCCTTGGAAGTAAAGTATTACTGAATTACCACCTGACCCAGCTGACAAGAGAGAGAATCGTGGATCGTAGATTGTGCTTTGTGAGTTTTGATCTGATGTTGTTTTAATGTGGAAATGATCCAGGTTTTAAAAGCCCACTTGGCATTTCTCAGAAGTAGGATGGGTATTTTCCACCAAACTCTTCCAAATTCGCCTGAACACGTTCAGCTGACAAAGAACTAATTATTGTGCATTGCCCTTTGTCCCTTTAGCTCTTATCTCCACTCCAGCCTGTGGGGGGGAGGGGGGGGCAAAATCTAGGGTGTGGTTGAAGGACATTAGTGGCATTGAACAAATAACTTGTGCAGTAATACTTTAGTGTAAAAAACAAACAAACCTTTTTACACTGTATTTCTAAACTTATTCTATTGTTTTAGATCTTATTTTTTTTCTCTTTTAAGTTGAAAGACAAACTTTAGCTAGTAATCGGCACAGTGCCAATGTTATACTAATTGATTTATTTTCTTCTGAGGCCGTGATCCAGACATGAAAGCAAAAAACAAACACATCCTGAGTGCCATAATATTGAACGCAAATAAAGAGAGGTCTCTATCGGGATCCAGAAGCACATGTAACTGTTACGTTGGACAGGTGCCTCAACCAAGGTGCAGAGTCTAACTAAAGCCTGGTTTCACCTGATGGTGGTGATAGGCTGAACTGCAGGCATCTAGCAGGTCGCGGCCCCTGGAGGCGACACCCGGAGGGGAAGAGGAAACAAAGATGGAGAGGAGCTAGCACATACGCACAGAGGAGATACCGCAGTCACAACCAGAGGAATGGGCCAGGAGAAGGTAGGAGAGAATGCAGGGTTACAAGGCAAGGAGACATTGGGAGCAAGGCAAAGGTAGGGGGTTAGGGCACTCAGATATCACAAAATACACAGAGGCTGAGCACCAGGCAAGAGCTGGGCACAGACTACAGGACTAGAGCTATAACCAGCACTGAGGGGTAGTACAGCTGGAGCTTAAAAGAAAACTGCTGACTATTGATTGGCCAGCAGTCCAAAACAGCTGAAATGATTGGCTAGAGTCCGGCCAGCAATCACAGCAGCCAGGAGGCCGTAAAATACAGAGGGAGAAGGGCGGCACCCACTAAGCAACAGCTGCCGGTATCAGACAACTGTCTGATAGATAGATAGATAGATAGATAGATAGATAGATAGATAGATAGATAGATAGATAGATATGAGAAATATAGATATGAGATAGATAGATAGATAGATAGATAGATAGATAGATAGATAGATAGATAGATAGATAGATAATGTGGTTGTATTTAAATAATTTAATAGTCTTCATCGTCTGTCTACACTGGGTAAACACTGGACTTAAACCTTTAAGACGTTTCAGAAGATGTAAATCCCTTAAACATCCTCTCCCCTATATGTGACCCCGTTCTCTTCCCCTCTACGACCATCAATTCTCTTTATGAGCGGCACCATCCTGACATAAACACCTCATAGAGGAAGAATTCTCCATAGAACAATGCGTCCGGGTCTCAGGTCTGTGTCTGTCCCTGACCCAGAGCTGAGGATTCTATTTCCTGACCCCTCTATTGAATCCAGACTGTAAATCAAGTTCAGTCGTCACATTTCATTGGGTTAAAGTGTTGTCATGATCTCCATCTGGCTTCAGTGTAACCTGTCTGATGGGTTACGGGTGAGGTTGTGTTTGGTGGGGGTGCATCGTTATCACAGACTTTGCCTTCACAGAAATGAAAACGTTTCTTCTGTCTCTTCTCCGGAGCCTGCGATGATTATTGAATTTTAAATTACAGTGGAACCGATTTGTTCGTGTACCATTATATAACTATGAGAACAAGTCAGCTCTTGTGTTAGTCACCGTCGTCGTCTCTGTTCCCTGCCGGAGAAAGCAAAGCGTCATTCACATGGAAAAATGCAGCGAGAGACTGTGTGTCTGGTGGAGAAACTAATACAATCTCTGCTAAACGCTGATAATTTGGTGTAGGAGCGGGAACAGGCGTGTGGGGGGCTGATTGTTACCTCACAGGACCAAGTGTTACAGTAAGTTACAATTCTAAAGGAATGTTAGAAATATGTAAGGTGTCTGCGTGGGATTCGTCATAACTAAAGGCTATAACCAGACAACCTTATTACAAAGATCACAAAGATAGTTAGAATTGACGTGTTTTCACATTCTGGGCCTGATTCACATTTAAGAAGCCGAAATAGGAATTGAGCTATTAGGTGCCATTTAGGTGCGTAGATTGCCTCTGTGCCGTCTCTACGTAGAAGCTTAGGCAGGAGAAGGCGTGCAAGGCCGCCTCTGGGAAGAGGTGAGTGGGCGAGGGATGTAGATTAGCCGTGGAGGGCGGGGGGGAGGCAATGTCTGTGCGTAGTTTCCTTCATAATAAGGTAAGATAAGGTGACCCTATTGCACTCTTAAATGTCATTAGGTACCTAAAAATGGGAGGCAAATTCGTAAGGGAAGGATCTGAAATAGGTCACAGAAGGTCACCCCCTGGACTTAGATTTTTACGACTACGCCAAGCGTAAAAACGCAAGCAGGCGTAGGTCTATACAGGCTGCTTCTTAAGCAGTGTCATGGGGCCTGATCCAGAGGTACGCTGCCCGCTGTATTTACGGCGGGCGGCAGCGTAAGAATGGTTGAAATGGCGTTTTGCGCATGAGCTGGGCATATTTTGCCCGAGGTAATCCATTGAAACTCAAAATAAAATAATTTAAAACAAAACAGAAAACTAGCATTGATTAGCAAGCACTTTATGTAAAACTCTGCCAGTTGTGTACAATTATAAAGACACATACAGTTACTGTAGCATAAAATAAATATTTTAGTACATGAAAATTAAAACTGCTCTTGAAATTATTGTTTATATGAGTACATAATCCGTACATGTGTGAACAATCTGTCTTTTATAATTTACTAGTAATTGGATTTTTTTCTTTTGAAGAAAGAGTTTTCATTTAAGTTTAGCTGTGTTGAAACGATTTGCAATGTAAGTAATTTAGCGCCCTCTAGTGTCTATTGATGTAAATTTTATTGGAGAATGTGTGCTGAGTGTTGTGTGTTAAAATGTTTCATAAGTACTTGTCTTAGATGTGTTTGAAAAAGTAGTGTGGACTATGTGTGATCCTAAAGCGCACAAAACTGTGTAAGCAGAGCAACGGCATGTAGTGTATGCGCAGAGCTCAAAGCAAATAGAAGGTTGAGAGTAGTTTTGTGCACTATGCAACACATGCGCCCTCCAGATATTACGCTGGTGTTGCGAAAGTTCCATACGAGCCTATTTCTGAAGAAATGGGCTGTGCTTCCCCTCCGCCCACTAAAGTAGGTGGGAGAAGCATGCTAATTGTACAGTGTGGGAAGGGGATCCCATACTCTGGGATCAGTGGTCGTATGGATTGCTGATACGCACGTTTTACTTAAAGTAGGCTTATGGCAGCATAAAGCCCTCATGAGAGAGGGGATTGACAGGAGGCGTTCACTCCCCTCTCTCTGTCGGACAGACAAACTCCCGCACGTACAGAAAGCATGTGGGTGTCTGGATCCGGCCCTATATTCTAAAGTGTAATAAAATGTTATAAATAGTGCAAACACTTCATTTGTAATATAAATGCACTAAAACCATGAGAAAATAATGTTAAATAAATTATATATATATATATATTCATAAAGAACAATAAATAATTTCCCCTGTTGCGCTGAATGCATTCAGCGCAACAGGGGAAATTATTTATTGTTCTTTATCTTGAAGGGTGTGTGGTACTGAGACACCATCCTCCAATCATAAACTGATTTTGTTTTTTTATTCGACAAGAGTTATCCAATGAAAATCCATTCAAATGAAGTTCTGGTTTGATAATACCAACCACACCAAGACTGCATGGACATACAAGCCTCCATTCACAGACAACTCAGTGGCACAAGACTTTGCGAAGCCAAACAGTTAAAGCCACGGCAAGGCCAGCTTGTAATGTTGGTTCCCTGCCCACATCTTGCCTGGCTAAATAGAAGGGGGTTTGAAGACCACGTTGTGTCGCAAGTTTAATAAAGTTGTTGGAATCCAGTTTAAAAGATTCATTTTAGCACTTTCCGAAAGAAAAACATTATTGCTTCCTCCTTTTATAAGGTACTAAAAACCCCATCATTTACCATCTTGTGGGCAAAGGGGAACGTTGAAAGCCAAGAGGACCTTTTCATTGAAGAAAAAGGCCGTTTCGAATTACGGTTATCAGGATGTGTGATGGTAAGTGCCAGCGGATTTGTATCCTGAGCCCATGAAAAAGAGTTTATTTAAAAATATTTTACCTTTTATTAAAGTAGAGTAGACAGGATATAGGAACTGTAAACTCTCCAGCAACACAGAACATTACCGGCACTGTTTTGCTGCTAAATTATGGCTTTCTGTTTTGAAGGGGGGACAGATTCCAAGAGATTTATTTTACAGGAGCAATGGGCAGAATCCTGTGTTTCAGGAATGTCGACTGCAACTTCTACAGGATGGGTTGTGCAATTCCTCTGCCAGCTGGTGCCAACCTGACTGCTTCTGCAACATTGATCAATTCCATTCCT
>WWET01000863.1:371356-382954 GCA_011038615.1 Limnodynastes dumerilii | reverse complement strand
TGGTAATCCGGACCAATGTGTTTAATTATCATATTTTCATTGTTCCAAACTATGGGGTAGATCCAGAACTCCGCTTGCAATCCATTTACTAGCGTAGTGTATTTACACAAGCGTACCTTCTATACACTCCCCCAGGCACTCCCCCTGTATGTACCTTCTATACACTCCCCCAGGCACTCCCCCTGCATGTATGTACCTTCTATACACTCCCTCAGGCACTCCCCCTGCATGTATGTACCTTCTATACACTCCCCAGGCACTCCCCCTGCATGTACCTTCTATACACTCCCTCAGGCACTCCCCCTGCATGTACCTTCTATACACTCCCCTAGACACTCCCCCTGCATGTACCTTCTATACACTCCCCCTGCATGTATGTACCTGCTAAGCACTCCCCTAGACACTCCCGCTGCATGTACATACTTTGAGCACTTTACACATTCCAAACCTTACCTTAACTTTTGGCAGCATAACCGCTCACGTCCGCACACGTACGTATAGCCTGCACGTAGTTACGCCGCTAAGCACGCCCATACTGTCTGATTTAAATGCAAACTTCGCCTACATTGTGTAATTTCATTGTACTTACGGCGATCGTAATATCGGCACGCCCCCTCGAACGTTTTTACGCTACTGTTACATGAAAGGCCCTTACGCTCAGTCATGTTGCGTTACGTAGCGTAACATCTGCCGCGTGCACGCTCAGTACATACAAAAAAGCGTTTTTACGTCTCCGCCAGGCGTAAATACGCTGGAAAACGTTGTTCTGGACCTGTCCCACTATAAGTAATTAGTAAATACTGCACCATTATTTTTTCTATCGGTTATCCTTGTGGATTGATACCTACACTGTCAACAGACTAAGAGGGAACATCTATATGGTAAATGAACTAAGCCAACCCCAAAAGTCGCATCTGTCAGATTTCACAGAATCCGAACCGCTCATCTCTAAGACTCTGGCAAGGAGGCTGGTTTGGAGTCTGGATGGGTGGAACTATCTGGAGCCATTGTGAGACCACTGACTGATAGAAGCTATCATAGGCCAACGGTTTAAAACATTGGCGCTCTACGTGTGAGTGCTGAGCATTACAGCGCTATACATATGTTTTAATCTGTCAGCCTCTGACAGCTTGCCTATGGTGCAAAGGCAGGGACACGGCTGCTATGGGGTCTGGAGGATAGGGGGGCCTGCGGCAGCCACCTCGTTTGCACCCTCTGTAGTCACACCACTGGAAATAGTGAATTGGTGAACAATTTTACGAATAGCTAATTCATAGGAGGAGAGTGGATCGAAATGCGTGAGGTGTATATAACACTAGGTGACAGTATATTAATGTCTAAATAGATTCAAAAGTATTCTTATTCTGACAACACCAAGATGCACAGTATTGTTATGCGAATCTTAGTGTTGTCCATAGTTCAATGTTTGACACTTTTACCCTAATAATCCCCTCTCCCTAGCCTAACCATTACCATCATCATTCCACAGCCTAACCCTATCAGCATCCTAATCCCAAACCTACCCTTACCCTAACTGTAAAACTAATCCCTAACTCTAATCGTAAAACTAACATTAAAGTTAATACTCACCCGTTCCATGTCGCATCGATAGACGAAGTGTCCAGTAGACATCCCTGTTGAGCGTGGAAAATATGATCAGGCGTTCCTGTCAATTGCCGAAGCGCCGATCCAGTGTAACAGTAGGTCTGTCATCCATTGATCTCCCATCTGTCGAATTGGTAAGTATCTTATACGTGACAATATCCTCCTCTCCCTCTTTCTTCAGCACTGGCAGCCCCTTCCGTGTTGCCGACCCTGCACTTAAGTATGGATCCAGTCCTCCGTCTTTAAAGCAGAGTTTTTACTTATTACTAAGATAAAGGGGTAACCTTTGGCCTTATTAACAGAGAGGAGCCCTTGAAATCCCATTGAAATGATAACTGAGGTTAAATTGTTACCGTGTTTGCAGATACAACAAGAGCACAGTAATTATGGTAACAGGAGTGTCACCGGGGTCATCTGTGCTTTGAAACGCGTCGTTCTCAGGAGACTATAAAAGGCTGCAATTTTCATTACAGACATCTCATTTAAATGGCCTGCCATGGAAAGATGATTTCCACTGGGCTCATTGCTGGATATTTTATCTTTCATGTTGCAAATTACAGTAAAAGCATTTTTTTCCTGTACTGTCAGATGGCAGAGTTCAGCCCTTAAACATTCTTGAAGTGTATGAATAATGTTACATTTCTAAGAGGCAATTTGCAGATGGTTTTAATATTTTGTGCGCTGCGGAGCTGACGGTGACTGAGGTGATTAACCCTCGCAGCCGGATGGGCCCTTGCATTGTGTTTCCGAATCTCCTGACCGGAAAAAATAATAATAATAAGGATAATTGCAATTTATAGCGGATGATGATTGCTGCTAGAGCATAGTACACTGCGATGCGGAGGGCTTTAGGGGATGTGTATTTCCTGTCGCACCTTTGAAATGTTCTTCTACTATTAAGGGGGAATTTGCACAACAATTTGTTTAGCGAAAGTTGCAGAAAAGTCTGTAGAAGTTTCATTAAAGTTTTGACCGTAGAGGCAGATGAGTGTGGGTCCCCGTATAGAAACTCTGAATTTCGAAAATTCAGATTCCTCCCAACCAGTTGCGAACTGGCTGGGAATTCAAGAGGAGGCATTGCAATTGATCCACGGAGCACCGAGCTTTCAGTGCTCCAAAAAGTGTAAAAAAAAAAGTCCCCCACTACTTCCCCCAATTTTTATCCTAACCCTCCCCTCTCACTACCCTAACTCTAACCCTCCTTCCTGGCAGCCTGACCCTAACCCTCCTTCCTGGTAGCCTGACCCTAACCCTCCCTAACTTGCCACCTGACTTTAACCCACCATCTCCTGCAGCCTGACCCTAACCCCGCAGAATGACTTTACTCACCTGTCCCCTCGGTCTGGCAAGCCGCGGCGGAGGTGCGGTGGAGTGATCTGTTCTTTCCAAAAGTAAATGGGTGAGGATGTCGAACGGCACACTCACTCATTCATAAAAAAAAAAGGCTAAAAGTGTAAACTTCGGAAAAAAAGAACATTCGAAAAGTAACTTTAGAGTTTGGGTTAGGGTTAGGATTAAGGTTAGAGTTAGGAATTAGGGTTTGGGTTAGGGTTAGGATTAAGGTTAGAGTTAGGAATTAGAGTTAGGGTCAGGATTATTATACAACATTCGATTCGATAGATATAACGGTAACGACTCTGAGAGGTAGTAAATAGCCGATCCATGAACACTACCAGCATGTAACCTGTCGCGATAAGATCATCGGAACCGCGAGCCACACCCATGGGAGACTGAGAAAATAAAATCCATTAGGAGCGCACATTCCTGTTTCAGATTTGAAAAATATTGTTAATTTTCTACTTAGGTGAAGCCATATTGTTTCTATGCAGTTGTTTTCACTGTATGGGCAAGTGCCCCCACTTACCTTAACCCATCCCGGAATCTCCCTCCAGATCGAGCTGTTCAGATATGATTCCTAATTATAAAAGGATTCTTATACTGAAACATTATGGGGCTAAATCTCAGGTTTTTTGGCTTTTTAGCACTGAGCATGTCACAGAAACAGGTACATGTGATGTGACTAGGACATTCGCCCCCTAGAGGCCAGTTGAGCCAACTATTGAAAGTTTGCCCAATTTACGTTCTGTGATCAGTTGAAAAAGACACAGTAGCTGCAATTTCTTACACTGATTTGCACTTGCCTGTCCCTTGGTGAAGCTACTAATGATTACAATGAGGCACATCCTTAGTTAACTTATTTTATCCTTATTGTAATGCATTCGGTTGAGTACTAATCTACAATGGCACGGTTACTATATCCAGGTAGCCAGGGTCTATTGTACTTTACATTACAGTGGACCTGAATCAAAGATAACAATTTGCTGCATTTGGATTAGAGATGAGCGGTTCCAATTGTGTGAAATCCAACAGATCCGAATGTAGAGGTTCCGAGGGGAGCTGACGAGCAACTTGGATTCTTATTCTATACAACTCTATTCATTATTTATTTATCTATTACTATTATTATTATATATAATACATTTTAAGATTTGTATAACCATTAGTGCATAATTGAAAATGTTCCAATGCATTATAAATATCGCTCTATGAGGATCATATTATGAATGGCAAAATGTTACTCCCAATCATACTGCACCTGATTACTAACTCGTGGTCTAATATTGACCTATGTATACCATCTGCTACAATCAATCCTCTCACTCTTGGAAAAAACCTTATTGAGGAGAAACGCGTCAGAGGGCCGGTACACTGAGTCTGAGTGCGGTATCAACCATTACAATATTCATTCTTTTATTGGAGATTCTCATTGCTTGTGACTTTTGATTTGATTCATCCCATCTGTCGAAGCGTATATTATTCACTTGCTGGATGGCTCCTGCCTAAACCATTTCACCACCACACGTGGCGTCACCGACCGAGAGATCATTCTACTCATTTATACCACTCACGGCACACACTGAAGGCTTTTCCGGGCGTTGGAGCTTCTTCCTGAGCTCATGCATCCTCAGCAGCCATCTAACCTCCGCGACCCCGGCACCGTGAGTGTATACTTCCATCAACTATATTCAATTTAGAGGTATTATCCTCATAGACTGTCAACCTTATTGTCCCCGGTCATAACACGATTCATTCCATCTTACCTTATACCATTTATCAACAATAACTGCTCCACAGAGGGAACTTTACAAGCCAGGATAATTCGTTTACATCTCAATTTTATTCATACCATTTCAGGGGCCCCTGTTATACAGCACTCGTTCTCCATACCACATGTTTTATATGTCTTATTGGTTATTATGACCAGTATATGCTTATTTGTCTATCTGTGATTTTAGCTGTTATTACAGCAGATTTTTAAGTGTTTAATACATTTTTTTCTTGTCCTGTATAGCACTCCCTTATTCTTTCAGTACAAGAAAGATTTATTATTATTTTATTATTTTAAATATTTTCTTCCATACAAAGGACCAAAACCAAAACACGGGAGTCGGCCATCATCTCTAATTCAGTTTTCCAAGCGCTGAGAGCTGATATCGCATCCATGCTCTATCCAAGCATTTGTGCATGGTACCATTCCTGTAAAACCACAATCCTCACCCCGCAGACAGACAATGATCCCCTTACCCAGACGAAGGATGCCAGACACAGTACTTTCTGATGCCATTTAAGTACCAGCAGGTGGAGAGAGAAGTTGTGTTCTGCATCTGTTAACACCTTCGTTTACACGGCTGGAGTGGACTCCAATTCCAGGAATTATTCTGAGTCCGTGAAGTTAAATCTTGGTTTTCCAAGACTAACATTATGACCAGCGTATTATAACGAGCCGCCTGCTGTGTGCTTTGGCTTCCTGTGACTGTATTTCTTCTTCTTATAAAAGTTTGGTGGGATGATCATGTAACTGGCTGGTAGTGCTACCCGTCCCTCTAGGATTGACTCCTTCTCAGTTGAAGGTTCTTAAGGACTTCTGAAACTACAAGTCCCAGCATGCTATAAGAGTATGGGCAGAGCTTACAGCTAGAGGAGCATGATGGGATTTGTGGTTTCAGCACATCAGGAGAACCAAAGGTTGTCCAGGTCTTCTCTAGTATATGGGGGTCTATTTACAAAGATCATTTTAATGCGATAGTGCCAGTTTTAAAGCAAAAACTGGCAGAATCGCATTAAAATGAACTGTATAATATTTCCAAAATGCCAGAGCGGAGTTTTACACTCTGCCCCCGGCATAAGTCTAACGCCAGCTCAGGCTGGTATTAAGGGTAAGTATTCCAGCGATGTCCCTATATACCCCTCTTTCCTCCCCCTAATAGCTGTTATTAGGTGGAGGACAAGGGGGGGTATGTGTGGGGAGACCACCGGAATACATAAGAATAATGGGTTAGATCCAGACCTAAGCACGCAAGCGTTTTTTACACCAGCCGCTGACGTAACATCGCCTATTTGTATGTTACGCCACGTAACTCTGAACATACGTACCATCAGCGTAACTACGAACTAAGGGGCAGCTCATCCAAACGACGTCCAGAAATACGCTTTGTAGGTGGAGAGAGGCCTTTAAATTATACAGTATGGAGCGGGCTTGTTACATACGTGAATCCATTATGTACGTCAGTAGTTGCGCTTTGAAAAGTTAAGGTAGGGTTTGGGAAGCGTAAAATGACCAAAGTACGTACGAGCGAGAGGAATGCATAGAAAATACACAAGCATAAATACGCTACACAATGACACGTAACAAGCTCTTAGGTTTGGATCTACCCAAATCACTTTTTTTATATTATAAATAAAACATAAAATAGAAAAAAATAAGTAAATAGTAAAACCTCACCTGTCCGGGGCGACCCGTCAGACTGCAGGTGTCCGAGTCCTGGCATGAATACACTGTACTTCATTCATGCATCCTGGCAGATCATCGCAGGACCTCGCAGGAGGGGTGAGTATTTATAAATACTGTGAATGAAGCTGCCAGGCTCGCTGTGAAGATAAGCCAGCCTCATCCGACATTGTTCACAGTCAAACGAAGCTGTATATAGACCCCTTAATCTCTAAGGAGCCAGCTCCTCTCTCTTTTACCATTGTGGCCAATTAAAGATGTCGGGCTGGATCCAGACCTTGTTAAGTGCATTAACTTAGTTACTCCTGGGCTAAACCATGTTGATTTCAGGGGGAGCCAAGTTAATTGTATTCTTTGCATGCAGGCATATATCTTTAAATTGCTTACTGCACACAGATACTGACCAGCTTTACTATCACACTGTTATTTAGACTTGGGATAGGAAACATCACCTCTCTACTCTAAAACTGTTTGCAGCAGATGAAATATGACTCCCCTGCAATCAACATGGTTTAGCCCAGGTGTAACTAAGTTCATGCACTTAACAAGGTCTGGATCCAGCCCGTCATTTGTAGGTTGTAATTATGTAACGATGGTCTGGATCTAGACTACCGCAAGGTCACTCTCTGATCGCAAAACTCAACACTTGCATGCGCTACTAGGGGCACCTCTGGGACTATGGATCAGCAGCAGGTATCATGGTGTCCTAGCACGGATACTTGCTGCTGAGGACCAGACATTAGCAGGCCAATTCATAGGGCAGAAATGTTAATGGAACTGTTAGCCACTGTTAACGGATTATATCACGTAGGGGGCGGAACCAGCTGATGTGTCCCAGGTCCCACAATTTCTGACGGCGGCTCTGGCTACCAGTGCCGCAATATTAACACTATCTGCTTCATTAAGTGAGACACTTCCTCAGGGGTGTGTCTTTTTATCTATATCATAGTTGCCAACTCTACCAGATTGTCCAGCAGTTGCTCCCGTTATCCTGTGAAAGCAGGCAACTCTCCTGCATTTGGGCTTGAGGCCATGATTTAATGTAAATTGCGTGTATTTAGTTAATGTGGGTGTGGTTCCACTAATCATGGGTGGGGTTTGTGTAGCTCATGGGAGGAGCTTATCTGTGCTTACTTTTGCTTTTGTGAACGGCTCTAAATGCTTTCCTAATAAATCCGGAGACCAGGATAATAGCAGAGACTCCACTATTCTTAAGTTAGCCTTATACGTAGCCTCAATAAACTGCACTCAGCAGAAAGTAATGTAATCACAATGGAATGACTACTGTACACTGTGTTTCTCAGCGTAATTACACTGTGCGAACATGTATCTCTATAGAGATCCGTCTATTCCATTTGCTATGGATGACTAAACAGCTTTCAAATGGTAATCACTTTTATTGATAAAATCCCGTTTTGTTCGGATGACCTAGTCCTGAACCCTTCATCGTTGTTAGTACCAGTCCCCCCCCCCGAGACTGTCATTCCCCCCTGTCCCTATTAAATCAATCTCATCTCAATCTCATGGACGGCCAGATAGATTTTAATGAGAGCACCTGTTAGGGGAAATTGGACAGAGACCAATTCATTTGGGAGCAAATATGTTGCGGGACTCCAGATGACATATTCACAAGCCACAATGTAGCCGTATAACAAAGAGTGTCAGCATTGAGGAAGTATTACTGTGTAACACAATATATTCCCTATTAGGAATGGTTTCATAAACACGATCATTGGGACTTTTAGAATGTTTACAGGCACATTTTTAATTTCTTTTTGTCCCCAATGAAGCCTGAAGGAGGAAAAACCCCTCAGCAGAAATTATTCTCAGAAATCCTAAAGGCCCTTCGCAAATTCTTTATTATTTTTTCTATACTGTAGTTTTCAGAGGAATTGCTACTTTTTATGCATAATTTCAGCAACAAAATATCACATTTAAATGTTTTCAAACTTTATGTAAAAAAAAGGATGTTTTGTTGCCGGCATTTTAGTCATATATACTCATCTTCCATGCAGGGATATTCACATCTCATACCATCCCCTGGCTTCTGCAAGCATCTTGCTATCGGGTGACTTTTTGGATGCTCGCAATGGAATTCCTATCATATGGAACTCGGGGGAGGGGGGTACTATTCATTCGCATGGGGATTTGACATCTTAAAATAACAATAAAAGCCTGTTTACTTACCTTTCAGCTTTATCCGTTGAATCCATACATTTCAGCACTGTCTTGTGACTGTAAGTAATGAATGGAACTGATGTCCTCCCCCCAGGACGGTGTTTTGACATCACATTTGGGGGAAGGGGGAATCATACCCTTGCACCTCCTCTCCCCCCCATTCCATCACAGATGCTGTAACCTAAGCGGGAGCATGTGCTCTCAGCCCTGGTCCTCTGTCAGAAGTGTCATCGTTTTTCTTACTTCCGGAATTTTTTCTTTTTTTCCGCGCTTTCAGAACAAATTTCATCAATGTTTTCGTTCTGCGCTTGTGCACACACCTGTGAGACCTAACCGGATTGTAATGTACTAGACTTAAATCAAATGACACTTCCAGCAGCATCCGACAGCATCCAATATGGGTATAGGTCGCGCCAAGAATGGCCCTTTTTCAAAAGAGACGTTCTGTCTTAGCCAGTTCCGAAATTGCAGGGAAATCCATTGCTTTTGCCTTGAGAGAGTGGTAAGTATTAAATCTAAACCCAACCCTTTCCATAATCCTCACTCTAACCTTCCCCTTCCATGCCCCTAACCCTCTCTTCCCCGCAGCCCGACCCTAACCCTCCCTTCCCTGCCGCCTAACCCTAATACTCCCTTCCCCATAGCCTAACCCTAATACTCCCTTCCCCATAGCCTAACCCTAAGACTCCCCTTCTGTGAACCTAACCCTTCCTTCCCTGCAGCTTGACCTTACCCCTCCCTTCCCTACAGCCTGAGCCTAACCTTCCCTTCCCCGCAGCCTAACCCTAAGATTCCCCTTCCATGACCATAACCCTAAACTTCCCTTCCCCAGAGCCTAACCCTAAAAGTCCCTGGAGAGGTCACACACCTCTCTGGTGAAGTCTGTGGCGGTTGCGATGGGTCCGGCGGTGGTGGCGGCATTTTCCGATCAGCATATTTACCCATTCAAAAAAAAGAAAAAACGAAAATGCTGCTTTTTCCAAATAGAGACAGCCGAAAATCAGTTTTCTTCTGTCTCTGTTTCTAAACGACAGCGTTCGCCACGGGGACTCCAAGCGATCCCACACAAAGACCAAGTCACACATTTGAACTTTGTAACAATCCAGACAACTTCACAGCTACCATTTTAAGTTTGTACAAGTTTAAAAAAAAGTTACAGTAGGACCATTGCATATAAATCTGGGTGGGTTGGAATTACGCGGTTACGCAGAGATGAGCGCGAGCAGTGTGGAAATCCGCAGTTGTGCAACCTAGAGACGCAGAACTTTAACCAATTTTATTAGCCTGTATTTACTAATATTTACTCACTAGTCAGCTATCACTAAGGCATTATGGGTACTTTTCTTAGACAACTTCCAACTTTCTAAGTAAACTTAATGAACTTTTTAAAATATAATAATAATAATTCAAAATTAATAAAGAGCATTTTTCAGAGCTTGCTTTATGGACAGACTTCTCCCTCGATTCAATACATCATAATAGACAGTTTGAAAGGAAACGGATAAGACAAACCCCAATTCGATGGAAAGAATGTAAAAGCCGGGCCATGCTACAGCCATTAATACTTCTGCGGTTTATTCATTGTGACAATTACACTCTGTTCTCATGTTGCCTGCAGGCCACTGAAAATCAAATGCAGCCCTTGTTCCTGGTTAACCGATCCTCGAGAACCAGCGGAATGGTTTCATCCACGGCTGAGAGCAACCAAAAATAGAAAGGGGGGGACCTTGATGTGTTGTGGAGGTAGAAGGGGACTGGTTCCTGTTTCCCGAATTCCTCTGTATTTTTATAGTCTGCAAGAAAAAACCCATTTTCATCAGAAGGAAAGTGAAAAATATGTAGTTTACAGGGACCTATAAATAGACGCGGGTTATGTTTATCCCAGTCCTGTTTTGTCATCTAAACACATTTTCTTTGTGTAATTGTTAGGGATAAAACACAAAGAACAAACGTTTAGCAACAGCTAAAATAATCCTACAATATCATTTGCATTTCACACTATAAACTACGTCCCTTTAGCCAGTTATTCCAGCTACGCAACTGACCCACAATGCAAATCCATAGGGAGGGTTAGGGTAATGGAATATATATAAATAAACAATAATGTATATAAAAATATATACAAGCCAGCACTCAAAAACAAATATTTACAAAATATCCACATGATTTATTCAATGTATATAATCCATATAGTCCCACAAAGAAGTGCAAAAGTGCATTAAAAACAGACTGTGCACAACAATATCCAAAGTATCAAAGAGTAGATGGTAACAAAGTCTGAGGCTGCATCAATATGATTAAAGAGCAATGGAGGCAACACTCAGAGAACACTCTCACTCACTATCAACAACAGCCGTTTCAGAGAGTCCATCATCAGGGCAAGAGGAGGAAAGTGTACAAGCGCAGGCAACAGTCAGGTAATGTGGTATATATATCATATAAATAATATGTGGGGAATGATAGGGGTCTCACAGGGCATATAATATAATATATGTGGGGTATATTAGGGGTTTGGGAATGGTATATAGTATAATGTATGTGGGGTATAATAGGGTTTGGGAATGGTATATAGTATAATGTATGTGGGGTGTAATAGGGTTTGGGAATGGTATATAGTATAATGTATGTGGGGTGTAATAGGGTTTGGGCATGGCACACTATATACAGTATGGTAGGGTGTGTATTGCAGCTGAAAACGACCCTTTTTGGACAGAGTTGTTTTCGAGACCCCATTTCTGAAGATGGAACTAACTTCCTGTCACAGACTGGTAAGCAACACTTTCTATTTTCCCCACCCAAACCCTTATGCTAATTCTTATGTTAACCCTCCCCTTCCATTACCCTAGCCATAACCCTCCTTTCCCCTAACCTTTCCCTGCAGCCTAGCCCAAAGACTCCCCTCCCCGCAGCCTAACCCTAAAAGTCTCCCCTCCCCACAGCCTGACCCTAAGACTCCCCTCCCCTGCAACCTGACCCTAAGACTCCCCTCCCCACAGCCTGACCCTAAGTCTCCCCTCCCCACAGCC
>WWET01000863.1:349541-371215 GCA_011038615.1 Limnodynastes dumerilii | reverse complement strand
CAGCCTGCCCCTAAGACTCCCCTCCCCACAGCCTGACCCTAAGACTCCCCTCCCCACACCCTGACGCTAAGATTCCTCACCCCGCAGCCTGACCCTAAGACTCCCCTCCCCGCAGCCTGACCCTAAGACACCCCTCCCCACACCCTGATCCTAAGACTCCCTTCCCCGCAGCCTAACCCTAATACTTCCCTCTCCACAGCCTGACCCTATGCCCATATTTGGTCAAAACTCCTCCCCTTTTCTCATAATCCCCGCCCTTTTTGGAATGATGCCATTTAGATTTTGCAGGATGGGATAGTTTGGGCTGCAGGAGCCACACCACAACTTTCACTTTCCTTATTGGAGAATGTCCGCTACAATGTAAATAGTTGCTATGGGCAACATCTCCACGTTTCCTGTTTCCGCAGTGTGGTAAATCTAGTCGGTTGTCCAAAACAATTTTAATGATAAACACTAGAGGGCAGCACACACCTGTATAAATGTAATGAGAGAGCATTATGGTAATATAAATCTACTTATTCCATATATGTTGGTGGGGGACATGTATGGAATAAGTAGATTTATCCTACCATAACGCTATTGATATAATAATTGATATTCTTCCAGATTCACATCCCTTCTGACCATGTTGCTATTAATATTTGATCATCTAGACCAGCGATTCTCAACTTTTTTATGCAGAGTACCAATTAACCACTATCATGTCAAGCATATATATATCTTTCACATTCTGCAAAATGCTAGCATTTCATTGGTTGCTATTGACACCATCTCCTCTTCTCCTGTTCATAAGGTTTATGTAATATACACCCCAAGATGGATAAACTTGGCAAGAAAACCCTTACATTTTGCAATAAATCTGATTAAGTTTCTTTATACTATTGTACATAACAGTTTATTTATTTGTGTAACACCGACAAAACTCAATTTGCCCCTAAAATACAATAACAACTGTGCTTCAGTAGACATGTTACAAGAACACACATGGTAATTTCATTTGCAGTATGGGAGCCGCTCAGTGACGCACAGCTACTAGGAAAGTGACAGCAGATAAGAGCCACAAAGCCCGTCCAGTCTGCCCAGTTGTTTTTTATTATACTCGTTCCTTAATCCTATTTGATCCCAGATTTAGGATATCGTTATATTTATCCCAAGCAATTTTACATTGTTTTACTGTGTTATCCTCTACCACCTCAGATGGGAGAATATTCCACTTATCAACTGCCCTTTCACTGACCTCATTATCCGCACATTCCCTCTGAATCTTCCATGTCCTCGTGTTCACCCTTTAAAAATGCCCTCCTCTTGTTCAAGACTATACATGTTACTTCTTCTCTGTCTCTGTATGGTGTGTGACACAGGCCATGCAGCATTTTACCTGCTCTTCTCTGCTCCAAGCTATACATGTTACTTCCTCTAGTGTCTCTGTATGGTGTGTGACACAAGCTATACATGTCACTTCCTCTAGTGTCTCTGTATGGTGTGACACAGTTGCTCTTCTCTGCTCCAAGCTATACATGTTCCTTCCTCTAGTCTTTCTCTGTATGCTGTGTGACACAGGCCATGCCCCATTTTAGTTGCTCTTCTCTGCTCCAAGCTATACATGTTCCTTCCTCTAGTCTTTCTCTGTATGCTGTGTGACACAGGCCATGCCCCATTTTAGTTGCTCTTCTCTGCTCCAAGCTATACATGTTCCTTCCTCTAGTCTTTCTCTGTATGCTGTGTGACACAGGCCATGCCCCATTTTAGTTGCTCTTCTCTGCTCCAAGCTATACATGTTCCTTCCTCTAGTCTTTCTCTGTATGCTGTGTGACACAGGCCATGCCCCATTTTAGTTGCTCTTCTCTGCTCCAAGCTATACATGTTCCTTCCTCTAGTCTTTCTCTGTATGCTGTGTGACACAGGCCATGCCCCATTTTAGTTGCTCTTCTCTGCTCCAAGCTATACATGTTCCTTCCTCTAGTCTTTCTCTGTATGCTGTGTGACACAGGCCATGCCCCATTTTAGTTGCTCTTCTCTGCTCCAAGCTATACATGTTCCTTCCTCTAGTCTTTCTCTGTATGCTGTGTGACACAGGCCATGCCCCATTTTAGTTGCTCTTCTCTGCTCCAAGCTATACATGTTCCTTCCTCTAGTCTTTCTCTGTATGCTGTGTGACACAGGCCATGCCCCATTTTAGTTGCTCTTCTCTGCTCCAAGCTATACATGTTCCTTCCTCTAGTCTTTCTCTGTATGCTGTGTGACACAGGCCATGCCCCATTTTAGTTGCTCTTCTCTGCTCCAAGCTATACATGTTGCTTCCTCTAGTCTGTCTCTGTATGGTGTGTGACACAGGCCATGCCCCATTTTAGTTGCTCTTCTCTGCTCCAAGCTATACATGTTGCTTCCTCTAGTCTGTCTCTGTATGGTGTGTGACACAGGCCATGCCCCATTTTAGTTGCTCTTCTCTGCTCCAAGCTATACATGTTGCTTCCTCTAGTCTGTCTCTGTATGGTGTGTGACACAGGCCATGCCCCATTTTAGTTGCTCTTCTCTGCTCCAAGCTATACATGTTACTTCCTCTAGTCTGTCTCTGTATGTTGTGTGACACAGGCCATGCACCATTTTAGTTGCTCTTCTCTGCTCCAAGCTATACATGTTACTTCCTTTAGTATGTCTCTGTATGTTGTGTGACACAGGCCATGCACCATTTTAGTTGCTCTTCTCTGCTCCAAGCTATACATGTTACTTCCTCTAGTCTCTCTGTATGGTGTGTGACACAGGCCATGCATCATTTTAGTTGCTCTTCTCTGCTCTAAGCTATACATGTTACTTCCTCTAGTCTCTCTGTATGGTGTGTGACACAGGCCATGCATCATTTTAGTTGCTCTTCTCTGCTCTAAGCTATACATGTTACTTCCTCTAGTCTCTCTGTATGGTGTGTGACACAGGCCATGCATCATTTTAGTTGCTCTTCTCTGCTCTAAGCTATACATGTTACTTCCTCTAGTCTCTCTGTATGGTGTGTGACACAGGCCATGCATCATTTTAGTTGCTCTTCTCTGCTCTAAGCTATACATGTTACTTCCTCTAGTCTCTCTGTATGGTGTGTGACACAGGCCATGCATCATTTTAGTTGCTCTTCTCTGCTCTAAGCTATACATGTTACTTCCTCTAGTCTCTCTGTATGGTGTGTGACACAGGCCATGCATCATTTTAGTTGCTCTTCTCTGCTCTAAGCTATACATGTTACTTCCTCTAGTCTCTCTGTATGGTGTGTGACACAGGCCATGCATCATTTTAGTTGCTCTTCTCTGCTCTAAGCTATACATGTTACTTCCTCTAGTCTCTCTGTATGGTGTGTGACACAGGCCATGCATCATTTTAGTTGCTCTTCTCTGCTCTAAGCTACATGTTACCTCCTCTAGTCTGTCTCTGTATGGTGTGTGACACAGGCCATGCACCATTTTAGTTGCTCTTCTTTGCACAGTCTGTAATGTATTTATGTCCTTCTGGAGATACGGTTCCAGCACTGACCCCAGTATTCCAGGTGAGGCCGCACCAATGACCTTTAAAGTGACATCACTACTTCTCTCTCTCTCTCTAATACTGATTCCTCTCCCTAAACACCCAGCATCTTACTTGTCTTTCTCATTGCTGTGTTACATTGTGTGGCTGCCTTTATCAGTGACTCCTTTTTTATTTTGAAGCTGGCGGAGACAGGGTTAATGCCGTTCACAGATATCTGATAAGATCGTGCACGTGCAGAGTTTGCTTAAGGTAAAACTTTGTCCAGCTCCAGATTCTTTGCTGTGTTCTTGCCTAAGTTAAGCTCATCCTCACAGACAGTTGTGTGGTTGATCTCATCCCCTTGAAGTTGAATGTGTGATCTGAATGGTTCATGGTGTGTGCAATGGTTCAATGACCAGTGATAGGATGTAATGGAGCATAGTTATTATAATGACAAAGACCAGGAAAATGTCTAGGAAAAAGGTCATTGACCTTATAAGACTTTAGTGGGATATTATAGAATCATCGGTTCACCCATCTAAACTTTTCCATAAATCTGTTACAGTCTTGAATAACTGTAGATCATCTGTAAACAGCTTATGAGCGATTGCATTGACGTGGCGCTAGACTGCTTTATATTAAGATTTCACTTAAAGCCATAGTTGCCAACTCTCCAGGAATATTCAGGGGACTCTTGAATTCGCTCATTGCTTCTAGAATCCAGGGAGAGCGGGCAAATTTCCGGCATTTGTGCTTCAGGGTGTGATTTATGGCAAATCACTATCTAAAGTAGTAAAGTACTACCCTTCCTGCCTAGAGCGTTACTAAGCTGGGTGTGGCTTGAGGATATTATTGTGGCCTTAAGCTCCACCCCATCCTTTGTAATAATGGGCCTAATTCAGAGTTATCTCTGCAAAACATGTAACATGTACGGAAATCGCCTGTTGGAATATACTGTGCATGCAGCCATCATTATCAGATGCAAAATTCCCTGTGGAGTTCAGTGTCCACACAGGGGGCTGACCCAATGTGCACGAGATATGCATGGCAGGATGGAGCAACTAGAGTTTGGTCAAGTCCTTACACACTATCCTGTATTCTGCATGTACAGACAGCACGGTGCAGCATGGTGGCTCAGTGAGTAGCATTGTGTCATGAGTTCGATCCCCGGACTAGGCCTTATCTGTGTGAAGGTTGTATGTTCTCCCTGTGTCTGTGTGGGTTTCCTCCGGGTGCTCCGGTTTCCTCCCACACTCCATGCTGGTAGGTTAATGGGCTGCTGAATAAATGAATCCTTGTGTGAGTGTGTGTCTGTGTGTGTCTGTGTTAAGAATCTTAAAATGTAGCTGCAATGGGACAGGGACTGATGTGAATGTGAAATGTTCTCCGTAAAGTGCTGAGTAATCTGAAAGCGCCATATAAAAACCTAATAATAAATAAATACTTAAGGTAGGGTCCTGGGGGTGCAGGGGTAGTACCCTGTTCTCCTACCTGCAGAAGCGAGAATTCCAAATTCTAACTTCCATTGCGGAGGCTAATGTACGGAAGACACCTGTAAATTTGGATTTGGTCCACTATGGATTGGAGCATTAATAGGCAGAGGGCGGGGCTTCAGAAAGGTATTAGCATAAAATCATGTCATCCTGCCCCGCCCTCATACTGCCATCTCACCTCCCCTCTAAGGGTCTTATGGAACGAAGAAGTAAAAAGTTGTTACTTGTGCTTAAAATCTACTTTCATATAAAGGACCAGATAGATTTAGATGTGCGTCTGATAGTCCTACAGCGTCCGATAGTGTAGTGTTTTTTTTTTTTGCAAATAGAAGCAGCTAAAGTCCACAGCAAGGACTGTCAGGGCTGCCAGATTTCCGTAAAGGGGAACTTCTCTTGTTGCGCACCTCACAGGGTACATGCACAGCCCGATTAACGATCTCCGACTGATCTGTGCATGTGTGGACAGGCGGCTTAGCGCTGTGTTCTGCTGGTCACGGCCTCCCGTTTCCCTTTGCCAACAGAGGACAGCACTAAGCTGTCAGTGTCTGCCAAACAGGGGCAGAAGCGGACAGGCTCAGGTCACCTAGCAAGGAGGTGAGGATGAGTTTGGATAGGCAGAGCCAGTAGTGGGATCCCTGTAAGTCTCGAACCCGTCCATTGTTTGGAGAATCTGAAGTTCTATACAGTTCACAGGTTGCTGGGAACCTGATTATAAACTATGAAATTTACCGGATTCCTAGCAAAGAGTAAAGAATACAAACGCATATTTTTAGGGCTTTCCTGTCATATTTATTTGGCGACTGATCTGAGTCAGCAGTGAATTAATCCCAACAAATCTGGGAATTATTCTACCAGATTCAAAAACGTATCTGCACATCGTACATTTATAATTCAGCTTCCAGACTGCACCAGGAATTTCTCCGTCAGTAAAGTCGCAATTGGACTTTAAAGCATTATCCGCTACGGGCAAGACGAGCTATTTAAAACCCAACATGAATATATGAAAAGAAGGAGTTGGTTTGACATTCCTCACATTTTATGAGTTTCTTTTAATATTACCATCAGGAAAAACCTTGTTTGAGAAACCTTTAGAATAGAATCTCTGTTAGCCAATTAAATCAAACAGAAAATCAGCTAGAATCAAGTTTTAGTCTGAGAATGTGCAAATGATATGTAACAGAAAGCAGAGGCCCTTCTGTAAGGCCAGAGATATTTTAGGATTTTTTACTGGTTTGCTTTTACAAAAAAAAAAAAACTGCTGACTTTAGGAGTACCAATATAAGGGTCTTATTCCTGTTTGAGTGAGTTTGTTATTAGTGTATGGCATCCAGAGAAAATAAATGTAACAGCTATTTCAGATACCTATCTTGGGAATTACTGTGACCTTGTTCTACAAGTTATTAAAAGTGAAGTGTATCAGACAGACAGAGAGAGAACGAGAGAGACGGGTAAATGGCATTCCAGCCAGACTGGTACAAAAACCTTGTTTAATCAGCCGGTAGTTTTGGGAACCAGGTTCATGTAGAATTAGGTGAGAAAATAAGATTTTGGGAGGAGGATTTTTAGAGAAATGTTGAGGCTGATTTCTGATAAATGAGGAGTTCAGACAGTATCGGTTGGCAGAGGCTTTTGACCTTGGTTGGGTGTCTCGCGTATTTTTTATTCCAGCTGGCATCATTTGTCCGTGGTGGGTGAGAGATAATAATTAGGTGGTTCTCAGACATCTTAAATATAAAAGAAATGAACACCGTTTGCTGAATCGAACGCTTTTATATGGTGTAATTTAACAAAGATCTCAAGAGTTGTAGTTGATTTCAGCGCTGGTCGTGTCTAACAGAATCAAGTCACACATGAAAGAGGTATTAACAAGATGGGTGAAGATGCTAAACCTGGCTGTGAGCTATGTCTGATGTCCACAAGAGGGATTCAGTTGCGGCTACTTAGACTCGAACACAACTCACTAGTATGACTGGCTAGGAAGAAAGGAATGTACTAACCAGGGGTCTGGAGGAGAAAAGGGCCCATGTTATTCACCCTTCCTCTTTGTCTTACACAGGATTTAGAAAACCCAGGAGTACCCCAACAATGGATGGGGTTTACCAGTCTGATGTTCTGAACTCCAACAGTGAATGTGTAGGCAATAAAATGAAGATAGCCTTCGCTGACTGACATTTATCTACCAGACAACCACTCAACCATTCAAGTATTGTAATGCCAAACGTTTGTTCAACATGACAATAATCCTGACCCTGACCCTAATCCTAATCCTCGTTCTTTAAACTAACCCCATCCTGATTCTATTCCTAATCCTAACTCCTAACCCTAATCCTTATTCCCAACCCTAACCAAAACCCTATCTCCTGACCCTAATCCTTATTCCCAACCCTAACCAAAACCCTATCTCCTAACCCTAATCCTTATTCCCAACCCTAACCAAAACCCTATCTCCTAACCCTAACCAATATAAGGGTCTTATTCCTATTATCAGTGTACGACATCCAGAGATACTTATCTTGGGAGTTACAGTGAGATTAAAAGTGAAGTCAATCAGACAAAGAGAGAGAGAGAGAGAGACAAAGAGAGGGAGAGAGAGAGAGAGGGAGAGAGAGAGAGATTGGTACAAAACCTTGTTTAATCAGACAGGAGTTTTGGGCACCAGGTTAAAGTAGAATTAGGTGAGAAAATAAGGTTTTGGGAGGAGCTCTCAGTGAAAAACAAAGAAGAATGTTTTCCAATTCATTAAGAGTAGGAGTTTAGACAGTGTCGGTCGGCAGAGGCTCTTGACCTGGGTTGGGTGTCTCACATATTTTTCATTCCAGCTGGCACCATTTGCCAGTGGAATGTGAGAGATAATGATTGGGTGGCTCTCAGCCATTTTAAATCTTCCTTCCAAAAGAATTGAACACCGTTGGCTAAATCAAAGCCTTACACCTGGTACAATTAAAAAAATATATCCAGCGGTATAATACAGTAGTTGATTTAAGCGCTGGGCATGGCTAACAAATTATATGAAATAGAAGTTTTAACAAGGTAGATGATGGAGATGCTACAACTGACAGTGAGATATGGCTGATGCCCATGAAAGGAATCCAGTTGTGGCTTCTCAGACTCGAACGCAACTTACTACTGTGACTGACTGCGTCAGGAGAAGACATATAGGGCCTGATCCAGAGCTATGCCGATGCGCTGTGCTTACTAAAGCACAGCGTATCGGCGTTCACTTACCCTGGCACTCCCCCTGTGCGGGCGTACATATTTTTCATTCCAGCTGGCACCATTTGCCAGTGGAATGTGAGAGATAATGATTGGGTGGCTCTCAGCCATTTTAAATCTTCCTTCCAAAAGAATTGAACACCGTTGGCTAAATCAAAGCCTTACACCTGGTACAATTAAAAAAATATATCCAGCGGTATAATACAGTAGTTGATTTAAGCACTGGGCATGGCTAACAAATGAAATGAAGTTTTAACAAGGTAGATGATGGAGATGCTACAACTGACAGTGAGATATGGCTGATGTCCATGAAAGGAATCCAGTTGTGCCTTCTCAGACTCGAACGCAACTCACTGCTGTGACTGACTGTGCCTGAAGAAGACTTACAGGGAGGAAATGAGTTTACTAACCTGGGGCCTGGGGGAGAAAGGGTAACATGGCAGTCACCCCCCTACTACACTCACATGGGTTTAGAATCCTTTAGTACCCCCACAATCAAAGCACCTGGTCAATATTATAAATAAATACTCATTCTCATATTCAGCCTCGTGACCTGATGTCTTTAACTGACCATTGTATTTTTCTTTATTTTTATTATTAACTCATCCCTTAAATATTTGAAGTTGCAGGAGACCAAATCACAAAATATTCCTGGCCACAACATATTACTTCTTCACTATTAGCGTTGAACAACATATGGGACATAAAAATCGCACTCATTTTCTTGTCTCGTTAACAGATATTTAAAAATCAATAAATAGTGATTTTTTTTTTGTTACATTTAAAGACTACTCAATCCATATGAAAACCACACATTTTGTAACCGCGAAGTTTGGCAGGACCTCAGATGGGAAACTCCCAATATTGAATGCATTCTTCATGAGCAACAAATAGTGGTTTGATTTCCAGATAATAAATATTACTGTGCAATACAAGACAATTTCACAATTCTTTTCCTGCTATATTGCTTTTAAATCTATAATGGGCACAAATTTCACCTCCCACAAAAAAGCTATTTCAATTCTAATTATTTAAAAAAAAAAAAATTTTTTCATTCCATAATAAGTTTAATATAAGATTCATTGGGCCTGATCCAGACCTATGCTCGGCCTTGTGTTTTGCGTCAAGCTTTGTGTAAGCGTAAAAATGGCCATTTGTTCTTACTGCGCATAGGCCGGGGAGATGTTATGCAACGAAATTCTGAGCGTATGGGCCTTGAGCGTACCAGCCTCACAGGGAGAAGTTACGGTATAGACACAAACAGTAGTTAAGTGATAAACCGCACCACTTAATTTCTCAAATTCAGAGAATTCCATAACTGTTTTTCATTTGAGAAGGACTGGGTTTCCTCACATAGTGCACACACCCGAAGAGGGGAGAGGGGTCCTAGTGTGGAATCCTAAATCAATTAAAAAGAATACAAATCTAAACCATAAGACTCAGAAACCGTTGTGAACGCTGAATGTGTTTATATCATTTTAGAAGCTTTCTTTCTCTTTCTCTCTCTCGCTCTCTCTCTCTCTCTCTCTCCCTCCTTCCTGTTCTCTCTCTCTCTTTCACTCTGCCATCTTCCTATCTCTCTCTCTCTCACTCTGCCTCCTCCCTCTCTCTCTCTCTCTCTCATTCCGCCTCCTTGTTATCTCTCTCTCTCTGCCTCCTTCCTGTCTCTCTCTCTCTCTCTCTCTCTTTCTAAGATTTAGGGTATCCTTATATGCAGCCTATGGACTGGATTCAGCGTTGCATCAGTTCCATTGTCTGAATTCAGCAGGTAGCCAGTCTAAATTCAGGAGGAAGCCAGTAGCTGCTAATTAGTATAAACAAACTTTTAATGATTTCTGAAGCCCTATTCAGTTTTCCCCAGCAGGTGTGCCAGCCACAAATGCAATTTCCCACCATGTTTGGCCACATTTTCCCTGCTCTTGGAAAATGTGTAAATGAGCATCATTTGGTGATACATCATTTTGGTTTTATCCTGTCTCACATTGTTTATCATGACCTTTACGGTGCACTGCGAACCCTTTGTGGTACCTTATAAATAAACAATATTAATAATAATTTACACCAATCATGTTTACACTGTTCTACTGTGCAATCCTCTACCACGTCAAATGGGAGGCTATTCCACATTCCACCCTCCAGCTTATACACCTGTCCTCGTGTTCGAATACACCTCTTTCTTTAAAGGTGTCACCTTCCTCTACCTGGATACAGATAGAAATTTGCTATTGGGAACGAGAGCCTATTTCCCCATTAGCTACAGGCTGCGGTGGCGAAGGCGAGTAAATTAGAGTTAGGCTGTGGCGGGTATACGGGTAAGGGGAAGGTTAGGGTAAGGCTGTGGGACATGGGCGATTAGAATTAGGGCTGAAGAAGGGGAAGGTTAGGGTTAGGAAAGGGTTCAGACTTAAGTGCAGAATCTCTGTGTATTTTTATGATCAGCTAAACTGCGCATGCCCAGAACCCAAATATACGCCCGGAAACCCTGGCCGACTGATTCACATACATGGATGTCTGACTTAGGACTGATGTCCATATCGGCATGTGGCTAGAGGGGAAAGGCTCTTAATGCAAATAAGCAGCACACAGGCTACTAATGTACAGTATGAGCATTCCAACAGAGTTAGGACTGATTCACATACACGGACGTCTGACTTAGTTTTTTAAGGGTTTTTTTCCATTTATATATATATATATATTATATTTATATTATTTAACGGTTTTGGTTATTTGTGTTTGTTGTTTTTTTTAATTTAATTTTTAATAATGTTTTATGAAAGTCTCTATATATAGTGAAAAACTAAAATCATTTCTTCTTCCTAATATTCTGCTGCTATAATTCCAGGACATTTCCATGAACATAGCTGCCTTCATTTCTCATGGCTGACAGCTCCATGTATGAAAATAGCAGCACGACAGCGCTCGCTTGCGTCTCCGTGAAGGTGAAGGGTTAGTGAGGTGAAGATTTTGGCATCGCAGCTGCTTTTCCGTTTTTTTCCTTTCCTCCTGAAATGTGGTCCTGTAACTTGCAGTGTGCGTCCTGGAACTAACGCGCTTTGTTTTATGTGAGCGCACAATGAAGCTTTTATTACAGCTGAAACCATCAGACGCTTCCACCCGGCTGCTAACTGTAAACTATAGCTCTAAATTAAGCCCAGCTTCCCGTAAAATGGCCAACTGAGAGCAGGACTGGATACGGGGGGATGTGACCACAGACCAACGCATTGCTAAGTATCAGTGACACTCGAGGTAACAGGGGACGGGCCCATTGCCTGGCAGTGACCTACAGTATGTTGCAAGGTCCGACTGCTAGTTATACATATGACTGTACCTGCCTGAGCCAAGCGTCCTGCCACTTATGCAGCTGCTACGATGCCATCGCACCTCACAGACTCCATTCTCTCTTCTATGGTTTCCTCTGCTGCTCTCTGCACAATCCGTGGGTTTTATTCTGGACAGAGCATAGAGCAGGCAGCCGGCGGATCCTCAGGTGTTGTGGAACTTATAGGTGCCAACTATCCCTGAATATCAGAGTCTCCCTGAAGAATGAGTGATCTCCCTGACTCCATGTAGAGTGTGTGATCTCCCTGACTCCATGAAGTGTGGGTGATCTCCCTGACTCCCTGAAGAGTGAGTGATCTCCATGACTCCCTGAAGAGCAAGTGATCTCCCTGACTCCCCTAAAGAGCGAGTTATCTCCCTGACTCCCAGAAGAGTGGGTTATCTCCCTGACTCCATGTAGAGTGAGTGACCTCCCTGACTTCCTGAAGTGTGGGTGATCTCCCTGACTCCCTGAAGTGTGGGTGATCTCCCTGACTCCCTGAAGAGTGAGTGATCTCTCTGGCTCCCTGAAGAGTGTGTGATCTCCCTGAAGAGCGGGTAATCTCGTTGACTCCCTGAAGTGTTTGTCAATCTCCCTGATTCTGATTCAGTTCCAGAAGTCATTGCAGTATGATGACAGAATTTAGAAATTGTGTCCTATTTCCCTGTATTGAGTCGGCCATTTTCATGGAGGCCAAGATGTCATCAAAGACTGGCAGTTATCTGACAACATGACTTCAATAATGGAGACAGAAATGATAAATACACTTTTGTCTCTTGTGAATCAGCTGCAGTGTCACCTACTTTTATCTCTTCTATAAAGATGAAGAAGTCAGCGGATCCTATTCACAGTCTCCACAATAACACTGAAAGGATTTATTCTCTGACAATGTATCAATAAATACTGATGCCGCCATTTTTATTGGGAAATAGTTTTTCTGGCAGCACTAGACACACCCATGGGTGGAGCTTTTTACAGAGCACACCCCTAGGGCTACCAATGAGGGAGGGTTAAGGTTAGAGGGCCGTATTCAGACTTCCGTTGGCGATCGGGCCGCAAATATACGCAACTAAGTGGCAGGTCGGAGCAGGTTACTCCCACCAGAAAAAACAGTCACTCAACTAGCAACCTCTGGCCGGAGCTAAACTTTCACCTGCATTGACTTGCCCTATCTGGCTGCACTCACTTCCGGCCTTATGTGTATTAGTTGCGTATATTACCGGCCCTAACTCTGTAAGTGCGCCCACTTTCCCTCATCTCAATGCCCCCCCGCCCATTAATATGCAAATCCTTAGGTCCGTATATTTCCGCAGCACTTAGGGTCGCATTATTCTCCGTCCGATTCACAAGTCCGTCCCTTAGCCATTTCCGACCTTAACTTCAACGTAGACGGCGTATCGCTATTACTACGCATGCGCAGTTGATGCAAAATCGATCCGATCCTAAAAATACGCACAGAACTTTAGTTAAAACCGGATACGGCCCAGAGATAGGGGAGGGTTAAGGTTAGTCTGTGAGAAGAAGATGGTTAGGGTTAGGATAAACAAAATGTACCTTCAGGGGCGCTGCAGGAGATCTGCAGTGTGTGGGGGGCCTATTTTTAGATGGTGGCCTGGGACTGTCGGACCATTAGCCCTGACAAAAGAGGGGACTGAAAGAGGAGTTTATCCCCCTCTTCCATACGGAGTTGTAGACCTCTGCAGGTACAGTATGTATCACAGCCCATTAATATTACTACTTCTCTCTTTCTGTTGCTAATTCTTCATCCTATAAAACCAACTCATCCTCTTAGTAAATAAATAGACCTTAGACTTTTCAATATCCTTATTGCCTGTACACCTGATTTCTATTTTATGTATGCCACAAAAATATCCAAAGGCCAAATTTGCGGGAAAGGAGTTGTTAGCCGTAGCAACCAATCAGAATCTAGCTGACATTTTCTAGTATGTAATAGGAAAGTGAGAGCTAGAATGTGATTGGTTGCTAGGGGCAACATCTCTACTTTTCCAAACCCGCAGCTTAGTAAATTTGGCACCAAAACGTTTGCTCACTTTTAACTTTAAGCAGCGTTTCTTAAACAAATCACATCTGAAAAACACAAATATATATTTTTTCTCATGGCCGGCAGCAGCAGCCTCCCTCAATGCCACCCAAATATATGATGATTTTCACACGCTTTACGTGACCTCCACACACACAAAGGTTATACAGTAGCATTGCAAACACATAATAGATTTTCCATCACTGCCACACAGAATGTAACCGAGCCTAACCGCACCAAACCTATTATCGTGACACCAACAAAAATAAATAAAATCATTTTATTAGCTCTATCACAGAACATAATGACTATTCTTATTGGGGGGAAAACCCGCAGCTCTAAGCCATAGTAGCTAAATGATTCTATCTCGGGCTCACGTTGGGTGGCCATAACTTGAAAAACAATAATTATTTCCTTTGAATTGGAGGTAATTGAAATCATGCAGCATTTTCCAGGAAGGTATAAGCCTCTGGAATTAAACTATATCGTACAGGTCCATAGGATTTTTCCTTTGCAGAAGCAGACGGGAATTTGCTAAAATGAAGATAATTTAAAGCGACTTTAAGAGCATTTATTTAGACCATTGCACTGTATTCTTGTAGCAAAAGAGACATTTAAAATATTCACGATGTGCTGTATGATGAATTCTATTCTAATTGAATAAATTTAAGTTGAGTTCTTAAGAGTGAAGATGGGATTCAGACAGATCAAACCTGCTAGATTCAGCTGCCAGCATCTGGGGTGTCCTCTGTGAGCGCAGGGTAGGCGGTTGCCACAGTCCCCACGCTCCTCCAGGCAGGGTTACCCCTCAAGGCAGCCACCATCCTGGGACACTGACTGCTGCGCTCCGTCCACTATGCGGCCCTTACATATAGGTGGAGGGCCGTAGGCCTGCAGTTACAGTGGCTGATGTGCAGGGAAGGAGTCCTGGTACAGCAAGGATACTGCCAATCGGACGGAACTACCATTGATGCAACAGGTGCAACGGCACCGGGGCCCATGCTAGTACAAGGGCCCACAGCCGTCATCACCGCACCACCAAAGTTCCCCACCAGGGCTAAAGCATATTTTTTGCACCTGGGCCCACAACTTGCTAGTTCCGCCTCTGCCGCCAATACATGCTGCTGAAGAGCTAAAGTGGCCCGCTTCTATTCCGGGCCCGGGACAAAACTCCCAGCAGTTCCCCCTGATGGCAGCCCTGCTGTCCTTAGCGGTGAAGGGGTCAAGGTCAAAGCCACCTAGGAGACCTCCCACTTCCTCCAGCCGGTGCATGAAGCGGTCTGTGGCCTGAGTGGCACATGCATTGACTGACAACAGTTGATTGGTTGTTTATCCACAATGAGTGTACTGTTGCGGCTGATTATGAATGACTGATCGGCAGCGGTGGGAGGCGCTCACTGTGAGTATGGATAGTGGTTCTAGCCCAGAACTGCTGCCTTTTCATAGCTTTCCTCCAGGAGATCCCTGAGGGAAGCCATAGATGCCTGCAAGAGAACGGGGCTTAATTATGCAAATGATGCAACTCGCGTCAGTAGCCCCGCCCCTGACTATCAATGCCCCTTTTTCTTAGTTTCACTAGGAATACCAGGGTTGCCAAGCAGGGGTGCAGGACTTCTTCCTCTGCGGGAGAATTGCCGGCTCTCCCGGGATACTGGGAGAACTGCACGTATTTCGGAAGTCTCACGGATATTCCGGGAGAGTCGGCTGCCCTGTTCTAGCTTACCCCTGCCTCTACTACTCCCTGGCTACTTCATATACAAAGACATGGCTACTAAAATAGCGTAACAGGAGGTCGGAGCTCTGTAAAGGAAGCTGATGGGGCTCTCCGAGTCCTAAGCTGCTCACGTGCAGAAGTCAACCCCACCTCCAATACAATTGTACATGGACTAAGAGGGAACACCCACTTGTGATGCCCCTCCCCCTGTCAGCAGTGCTATCCCTCTTATGTCTGCATTGGTTGGAGTGCATTTCAATTGGTTAGAATGACTGTTTCCGATTTAAACCCATGCACCTCCAATGAACCCATGCACCGGGCAATGAAAATTCATGTAACAAGTGAAATCATTTTACAAACAGCAACATATATACAATTTATCTTGCAACCAAAATTTACAGAACCTTTTATATATATATGCATATATAAAATGTTTGGATACTTTTTGAAGATTAAAAGTTGCATGTAACATGCAGTACCTTCATATTTATCATTATACCACGTTCAAACAGTCTAATATTTTATTCTTTTCTTTCATACAGGAGCTTAATATGTGAAAGACATGTCCCTGGTTTTTCTTTTTTTTTAATCTAGGCTTATCACATGTTATAAATGAAAACAATTGCTGCCTTAGGGAACTTAAGGTTTTTTAGGTTATTAAATTCATCTGCTAATTTATTTGAAGTTAGAAAATAAAATGCATTTCAGAGATTATAGATAGAAAGTCACTTCTTTGCACGAAAAAAAAATTTGTTTTTAGAGACGGTAAGAAACAAACACAAAAAGGAAACTTTTCTTTCCAAAATAAATAATTTGCAATGGAAAAAATCCTATAGACCCTTAAAGAACTCTATAGAGGACCCTGCCTGTGAATTAACGATTGTAGATGGAAAACATTAGAGGATTGTCCTGAGAAGACTGAGACACACAGGAGATCGCTCGTAATCATTTATGACCATTTTTATTTCACATTCCTCTCTCTGTGCTGCACGGTCTTCTTCAACATTGCTGATTTCAGCAAAATATCCAACTTTACTGATTCTCAGCTTCTTGTGCTTCCAAAAGCGTTGGCAGGTCTCCATGTAGAGAATGGGGCAAAATGTGTGGGTCCACACAGAGCGGCCATCCTGCACACACAGGGACAAGCAACGTGTCTATGCATGCACAGTATAGATACCAGGACTGCTGTAGAGAGTGTGTCCTGCAGTCATCTGGCCTGTGCACTGAGGATCGGTGCTTCTATCATTGAGAAGGGGGGTATGGAAATTCAAGAGTTGGGAAGACGACACTTAAACAGCAGGCACTGAAATACTTATAGGTTTAAATGATTTACTTTCCCTTATTTGATGGGGTCATTAACTCAACAACTGTCAGATAGAATATTGTAATGGCAAAACAGACAGACAGAACAGGCAGGATGGGAGAGAAGAAAGAAAGAGAGAGAAGAGGGACAGACAGATGGAGCTGACAAGAAAGGAGAGAAGAAAGGAAGAGAGGATGGAGGGACAGGCAGAGGAGGCAAAATGGGAAAGAAGAAAGGAAGAGAGGGCGGAGGGACAGGCAGAGGAGGCAGAATGGGAAAGAAGAAAGGAAGAGAGGGCGGAGGGACAGGCGGAGGAGGCAGAATGGGAAAGAAGAAAGGAAGAGAAGGCGGAGGGACAGGGCAGAAAGGACAGGAGAGAAGAAAGTAAAAAAGAGTGGAAAGAGCAGAGGAACAGACAGACAAAGCTAACAGGATGGGCAGGACAAGATAGAAGAAGGGAAGAGAGCGGTGGGATAGACAGACAGACAGACAGACAGACCTATAAACAGGTGCAAGAAAGGCCAGGGCAATCCGCGCAGTTTATGGAGGCTTTAAGGGGTAGCTCCAGCTGTCTTAGGTCTTAATTAATAAACATGGTTTTAACAGCGTAAATCCATATTTTTCCCTCAAACCTTGTTGGCTGGAAATGGCGTCAATTCTCCACCAATTCCTGGAAAATTCCAGCTATAAAACTGGCTACCATCTATACAGTAATGGGTTTATTAACTCAACTATCTTATAGCGGCATTTACCAATTTATCAGGAGCACCAATGTTTCCACTCGATGAATTGGATCGACTAGAATTGTTGAACTGTCTATTGGTATTGGTCTTGGCTATTTCAATAGGGCTGTTCTCTCCCATCCAGTTTCGAACTGGCTAGGATATTGATTGCTTATGCCTTGATGAGGCATAGCAATCAATCCCCGGAACACCAAACACGATGCTCCGATAAGCAAGCCTGAAAACTACCCCAACCCTTCCCCTAATTCTAAATCAAACCCTCCCCTTCCATTACCCTAACCCTCCCTTCCCCACAGTCTGACCCTAATACTTCCTTCTCTATAGCCTAATCCTAAGACCCCCCTCCCCGCAATGGACCCTAACCCTCCCTTCCCCACAGCCTGACCCTAACCCTCCCTTCTCCCTAGCCTTACCCTAATACTTCCTTCTCTATAGCCTAATCCTAAGACCCCCCTCCCCGCAGCCTGACCCTAACCCTCCCTTCCTAAGAGCCTAACCCTAACCCCCCTAACACTAAAAGTCCCCACACTCACCTCTCCGGAGTGGTCAGCGGCGGGTCCTGTGAAAATGAATGGACGAGTATGGTGATCGGCACACTCACCCGTTCATAAAAAAAAAATTCTAAAAAGTCTCCCTATTTGAAATAGAGACAGCCGTAAAGTAACTGTCTCTGTTTCTGAAAGCATTCCATCGTGGTGGGGACTGCAACAACGTTTTCATAGCGCTATTTTAAGTCTCCCGTACATAACAGCGGTCCGCACGAAAGTTCTTAAAACCAAACCTACTATAGAATTTAAATGCCCCCCTGTCCACCTTACAGAGTTTAGACGGGCAAAATGGGAGGGGCCGCCGTGTTAGACGGATCTGTTGCATGTGCACATTGCCAGCATAAAACACTTGACTGTGGAAGCAGGGTGACATTCTTAAGTCTGAATCTGGCTTAGTGTGCGTGCAGTATACAGTATCCTCAGCCGCCAGAGCTTTCTGCCAGTCACGGGAGATATCACCTTCATACATTTGTTTTCACAGTTTCCGATAGGATGTCAATAAAACGTTCCCATAAGTTATAGAAAACTTCCTGTACCTGTGTTTCAAATTGCACTGAACGCTCCATTCAACCCAACCACAATCCAGATCTGTAAATGAGCAATCAGAAACGCTTAGAAACATTAACCTTTTTTAAAAATCATTTTCTGATATCTCTTTTTAATTATTCGTTGCTATTAACAGCATAAGTAAAGACTGCAACAAAACTATTTGTAAGAACTTAACGAAGCGCAGCAAAACACGATAGCCGTTACATGAAAACATATGGAAAACGAAAAATGTAACATCCAATTAATCCTTTTCCCTATAGGGCCAGGACAGAAAACAGAAGCAGCAACTTTGCCAAATGCTAAATCACGAAATAATGAAGTGACAGATCTTACATCCACATTATGCTCCCTGATATACTTATACTGTTTACCTTACATGTAGATAAGTTACTTTATAACCCAGAGATTTTTGGAGAATTTATCAAACAAATTGTGGACGTGAAAATTAATTCTCCAAACCTGTTTACCGCACGCTTATCCCACTGGAGACTTGCTAGGTTTTATTTTACTGTATTTGAGTTTAGGGGAAATATAAGGAAGATTTATTGGGAGGGGAAGCGAGGAAATGTCTGTGCACTGTGAATCAGTCACTGGATGTGATGGATTTTGTGTCATTGGGGACTAGTGACATGACTTCCTTTATTAATGGACAATACAGACCTTGCAGAATGGAAGCAGGAGATGCTCAGCTTAAAATACAAGAAAACTACTGATCATACACTAAGGAGATGTTAAACCTTATTTTATTTTTTTTTATAATTTTTGTCCCATCCCTGTATTAAAATGTCTGACCGTATAAGGATTCAATAAGAATCTGTCCCAAGACAGAGTAGGGGGAGGGTGGGGGAAGGGGTGTTTGAGGGTGCAACAGGGGATGGGGATTTGACCTATGACCCCAGGAGCAGGGGTGGAACTACCATTGGTGCAACAGGTGCAATGGCATCAGGCCCATGCTGATACAAGGGTCCACAGCCGTCATCACAGCACCACCGAAGCTCCCCACCGGGTTACCTGGAATATCATCAGGGCCAAAGCATATTTTTTGCACCTGGGCCCACAACCCGCTAGTTCCGCCTCTGCCCAGGAGGAACACTAGTCAGTTGCTGATAGGTTTCTACAAACAGCGCAGTGCAGACACTGCAGCTGTCCGGTCTGTGTCAATGCTGGGACAACATGGTGGACTGTTCTGCGTATACACGGGGCAGTTTCCTGTTGCTGCACTGTGTCGGCCCATTGATCAGGGCTTTCCTAGGGGCGGGCAAGCCATGCAATTGCACGGGGCATATCCCTAGAGGGGCGTTCCCTTTTAAGTCATTCTGCCCTCCCCTGGGCCGTTTTCACAAAGACCACGCTCACACAGACGTCGGCCGCATCAGATAATACATGTGGCCACCATCATTCACATACACCGTGCCGCATATACAGGACTCCTATGGAGCCACATAAAAGGCAGCATTATTCATAGATGTAGATTTGGTCCTACAGAAGGAGAGAGAGAAGAGAGCTGCAAGGGTAAGGACGTTTTGAATAGGTTTTAAAAGAAAATATTCTGTTTACATAAAAAGGTCTAAACTGGAGGCCGGATACACAGAAGGGTCTAAAATGGAGGCCAGACACATAGAAGGGGCAGAAATGGAGACTCTACACACAGAAGGGTCCAAAATGGAGGCCGGACACACAGAAGGGTCTAAAATGGAGGCCAGACACAAAGAAGGGGCAGAAATGGAGGCTTGACACACAGAAGGGTCCAAAATGGAGGCCAGACACACAGAAGGGTCTAAAATGGAGGCCAGACACAAAGAAGGGGCAGAAATGGAGGCTCGACAAACAGAAGGGTCCAAAATGGAGACTGGGCACACAGAAAGGGCAGAAATGGGAGTCTAAAATGGAGGCTGGGCACACATACAAGGGGCACTAATGGAAGCTAGTGTGTGAGAGCTCTTGTCTCGGTTCAATGTTTTTTTGTCCGTCTGTGGCCAGTCCATCTGCCTCTCACCCACTGTGGTTCCGCCCTCACATTGTGGTTACTCTCATGTGTGTCTCATCCTAGGGAGTTATTTCCTTTGCCTTTATACTATCCTTGGACTCTGGAGTAGCCACTGGGGGTCCATGGCCTGCTAAGCGTCAGCAGCTTAGCCTATCCCCACCATCAGGGGCTCTAGTGAAGACCAGGCTCATAGTTAGACTTCGCGCAATGGTTGGTTATGACCGTAACACACACAAACACACACATATATACACACACACACACACTCTTGCAACATTTACAATACACAATTCTTCATTAATTTACTTTTTCATTGACCATGAAAAAAAAAACAGCTTTCTGAATCTAGTCTCACCCAAGTGAAGAGCAAATATGACTGAAATAAAGAGGAAGGTCGGGTAATAGAGACGCACAACATCAAAACTCAGGAGACAGATCCTGCAATGTAATACTAGATAATGTAATGATGGTTTGTCGTTACACGTTTCCTCATCGATCATGTACAAGCGCACCCCTGAGAGGCGGCCATGTTTGGAGATGGGAGTCGGGTAACGTCAGAATGTCATTATTCTTTCTAGAGTTTACTCGGTTAAGAATATTTCCATCGACCCCAAAGAGGGAAACAAATGGAAATGTTAAGTGAATCTCTGTACATGATATGTGGTTCTATAAACTGTATATACTGTATGTTTAGCGTTCCAATCAGTCTCCCAGCGCAGACATTCCCAGTGGATATACAGAAATGCAGATCGTCCATCACAGCCTGGCAAGAAACAAAGGCTCCATTTCATGATGTACTGTTAAGTCTCTCTAATTGTTAGTAGAGGTATAAAAGGGTTGTTTTTTATATCCAGAAAAATCAGATGCCGACATTGGCCCAGATACTGCGCGGGTCCGTAGGTACACTCATGTAGCAGGGAGTGCCCGCCCCCTACACTCCCCGCTGACGGTAGTAAATCTGGACACTTACAGTACGTAATGGAGCTTCCCGCCCCTGACCCCTCATTTTTCAGGGGGTATACCCCTTGTGTGTACTTACTTTCATACGTAACTTAGTTACATACGACAGTAAGTACGCACACAGAACATCTGGCGCGCAAATGTGCAGATATTCCCAGACATAGGACTTACGCAAATGATTTGCGTAAGTTCCCTGTCGCACTTAAGTCTGGATCTGGGCCACTGTTCCTCTAAAAAGTGGACAAGCGCAAAATTCCCATGACAGATCTATGTTTTCTGGATCCCCGTTGGCCAGTCGGGATATTAGGAAGGAGG
>WWET01000863.1:318443-330151 GCA_011038615.1 Limnodynastes dumerilii | reverse complement strand
ATTTGATCCGCTCATCTCTAACCAGAACACAAGCGGACGCGCAGGGACCTGCGTTTGGGTCTGGATCACACATAATTGCGACTACGTCTTTCCTGAGCGTGCGTGGGGGTCAGTCTTTTCCAGAACCCCTGAGTCAGTCATCGTATCATGAGCCAGAAATGAGGTCACTACACCGGACTGGGGGGGAGAGCGCTCGTTGCCTGCGTTCACTCCTACAGATAAGTACTCGATCCTCTGTTATACCTGCGATAACAGCTGTTCAAGCTACCTTATCATGTGCACCAGACAGAACAAACACAGGAACAAAACCTGCGTGTTTAACTATAGGCTATAAAAGTGAAAATCACAAGAGGCCGTTGCGGCAGCCAAGTTTAGCTTCTGCAAGCAACGTGTTTCATAGCATGTACAGACTCGAGTCCGTGAGGCTGGAGGTTTCATGCCAGACAATACAGAAACCTATCCATGGCTAGCCTCACTCTCCTTCATATACACAACATATTTATCTACCCTCTCCGCAGAGCAGTTACTGCCATTCTCTCTCTCTCCATCATTAAGCCTAAACACAGCACAATAATCCATTCAATGCCGCTGTGCAAACAGACACTGGCTCAGTTAGGTCTGCAAGAAAAACATTACTCATGTATATTCTTTGTGTGGCTCGAAAATTGCTAAAGCCTATTTATAGAAACAATCTAACGGGTTGTTGCAACTTTATAATGAAGCATTTACTGAGTGGTTTCAGTGGAAGCTTAAAGGGAACATACGATCTATTTATAGGTGGATTGTGTTCAGGTTTACAGAGCAGCAAAACCCTCTGGATTCTAAGGATTCCGTGTGCGGAGACGTGCGACTCTATAGACAATAGCAAAGGACCAGATCCTGGTTCCCCACACGCTTTACATGCATGCAGGGGGGGAGGGGCATAGTTACGCAGTCGTAGTGGGGAGTGCACGCCCCCTGCACCCCCTGCTGCTGTTAGGAAATCTGGACGCTTAAGTGTCCCCATTGCTACCTTAACTTTTATGCCTAGCCACAAACCTAGTTATAACGGGGCTTCCCCGCCTCCGACCCCTTATTTAAATGGATATCCTCGCCTGTATGGCGAGGATACGGCCATCATAAATGAAGGGTCAGCCCCTTCCGTATACTTACTGACTTACGTAACTAAGTTACGTACGTCAGTAGTACACAAGCAGAGCATCTGGCGAGCGCATTAGCGGATGTTCCGAGACGGGGGACTTCAGCAAATGACTCCTGTCCTACTTAGGTCTTAGTGAATTAATAGGAGCATATTATCACCTTGGTAAAGCGAGATGGATGTAGGTAAATGCCAAGGGTGCCAAAGCTCTAGGGCAGGTGGACTAGCAGCCTTGCGGGTCTATTTACTAACACAGTACAACCTCGATTATCCGGGCCTCGCTTAACCAGTGATCAGATTATCCGGGGCGCTGAGCTGAGCAGACGTGCCTTCAAAACGGGAGGCGTGTCCTGGATGCCGAGGAGAATGGCCGCACAGTGAAGGAGCTCCTCCGTGTGCACAGGTTACAACAACCCTGGACTCGCTCCTAGAACTGCCCATCGTCTCTGGGCTCTTCTGCTGCAGACCTCGGCGGTTCACCCGCTCCTGACAGCCAGCCCTTGTCCGAAGGGGGTGGCGGGAACTGCGGCCTACCTTTCCTGGGACGCGTAGATCTCGGCCCACTCGGCAGTCCCCAGCAAGGCGCCCTACATACTCCACTGAGGTGACGGGTCTGCGAATTTTACTAGCGTACTAGCGTTTACTGTACTGTATTCCTTTAATACTGTTTCGATTATCCGTGGTTTTCGATTATCCAGCCGATGGGTGCCAGTCATTAGCCCGGATAATAGAGGTTGTTCTGTAATACCAAACTGATCGGTATTTGGGTTTTGCCAGCGAGCACTGAACATGCGCAGTACAAAGGAATTCTCATCCGTTCCATGCAGAGTTCCGAGCAGGTTTCAGGGTCCACATGGGGGCTGCGCCACTCACCATGTCATTAGATTCGCCTGGCTGGTGGGAATAGCTTTATTAATTGTACAGTAAGGGTTTGGCTCAGCACTTCCATACGTTCCAGTGTTCCACACGTACAGATCTATGCACAGAGTACTTAAGGTTGGGTCCTGGTCACGGAATTCCCTTCCGCACGTAGGAGTGCAGGGGAAGTGGCCTCTTCTACACGTGGAAGTGAGGATTCCAAATTCCGGAACCTATCCTCCTTTGTGGTATATGTCTGAAATTCTGGATCCAGTCCTTAAGTATTTATGAACAGTCACCAGTCCAGCGAGGTCACGACGTGATGTGAGCCGGGCACCATCCTCGTTCTTCTTCTTCAATCTCAGACTTTTGCGCCAAGTCTTCTTTTCTGGACTTATCTTCTGGAACGTCTCTTTCGGGTAATTATCCGCTGCACTCTTCTTTTAGGTTTTTTTTGTTCTTTTGCGCAATGAATCATCAATGGTGTTCATATACAGTCAAGGGCATAAATATTGGGACATCAACCCAATTCTCATATTTTGGGCTCTATACACCACCACAATGGATTTGAAATGAAACAAACAAGATGTGCTTTAACTGCAGACTTTCAGCTTTAATTTGAGGGTATTTACATCAAAATCAGGTGCACGGTGTAGGAATTACAACAGTTTCTATATGTGCTTCCCACTTTTAAAGGGACCAAAAGTAATTGGACAATTGACTCAAAAGCTATTTCATGGACAGGTGTGGGCTATTCCCTCATTATTTCATCATCTATTAAGCAGGTAAAAGGTCTGGAGTTGATTGTAGGTGTGACATTTGCATTTGGAATCTGTTGCTGTCGACTCTCAATATGAGATCCAAACAGCTGTCACTATCAGTGAAGCAAGCCATCATTAGGCTGAAAAATCAAAAGAAACCCATCAGAGAGATAGCAAAAACAGTAGGTGTGGTCAAATCTTCTTGGAACATTCTTAAAAAGAAAGAAAGCACCGGAGAGCTCAGCAACACCAAAAGACCTGGAAGATCACGGAAATCAACTGACAGGAGAATTTTTTCCCTGGTGAAGAAAAACCCCTTCACAACAGTTGGCCAAATCAAGAACACTCTCCAGGAGGTAGGTGTATATGTGTCAAAGTCAACAATCAAGAGAAGACTTCACAAGAGTGAATATAGAGGGTTCACCACAAGATGTAAACCATTGGTGAGTGTATATGTATCAAAGTCAACAATCAAGAGAAGACTTCACAAGAGTGAATATAGAGGGTTCACCACAAGATGTAAACCATTGGTGAGCCACAAAAACAGGAAGACGAGATTAGAGTTTGCCAAACAACATCTTAAAAAGCCATTACAGTTCTGGAACAACATCCTATGGACAGATGAGACAAAGATCAACTTAGAGTGGAGTGATGGGAAGAGAAGAGTATGGAGAAGGAAAGGAACTGCTCATGATCCAAAACATACCACCTCATCAGTGAAGCATGGTGGTGGTAGTGTCATGGCGTGGGCATGTATGGCTGCCAATGGAACTGATTCCCTTGTGTTTATTGATGATGTGACTGCTGACAAAAGCAGCAGGATGAATTCTGAAGTGTTTCCGGCAATATTATCTGCTCATATTCAGTCACATTCTTCAGAACTCATTGGACGACGCTTCACAGCGCAGATGAACAATGACCCGAAGCATACCGCAAAAGCAGCCAAAGAGTTTTTTAAGGCTAAAAAGTGGAATGTTATGCAATGGTCAAGTCAATCACCTGACATGAATCCGATTGAGCAGCATTTCACTTGCTGAAGACAAAACTGAAGGGAAAATGCCCCGAGAACAAGCAGGAACTGAAGACATTTGCAGTAGAGGCCTGGCAGAGCATCACCAGGGATGAAACCCAGCGTCTGGTGATGTCTATGCTCCAGACTTCAGGCTGTAATTCACTGCAAAGGATTTGCAACAAAGTTTTAAAAAGTGAAAGTGTGATTTAGGATTATTTAGTTTGTCCCATTACTTTTAGTCCCTTCAAAAGTGGGAGGCAATATAGAAACCGTTGTAATTCCTACACCGTTCACCTGATTTGGATGTAAATACCCTCAAATTAAAGCTGAAAGTCTGCAGTTAAAGCACATCTTGTTTGTTTCATTTCCAATCCATTGTGGTGCTGTATAGAGCCCAAAATATGAGAATTGTGTTGATGTCCCAATATTTATGCACCTGTACAGTATGATCGTGGACTTACCTTAAAATTTCTTAGCCGTCCTCATGTAAAAATGGGCTTCAAAGTCTAGATAAGATGTAAGGGTTCAAACACGCCCTTACTGTACGTTATATATTATTAATATAGGAGGGTGACTTATGTATCCCAACCTGTCCCACCCAACATCCAAAAGACTGTCAATGCGGAAGTCTGGAACCTGAGGATGTAGATACCTACTAGAAGAATGTGACCTCATGATGTGATACATGCAAACAGTGCCAGATTACCAAACCAGATTACCAAACCAGATTACCAAACCAGATTACCAAACCGGCCTATGGACCCAGCGACAATGGATCAAAACAATATTGATTTGATCTTGATAGAAAATGACTATAAAGTTTTATTAAATTGTTTCCAAAAGATAGAAAAAAATGAATCAACTCAAAGAAATGAAAACTACTCGGTTCAATGTTATTCCACTAGGGGCGCACTTGACGGCAGCCCCGATATTTCAGCTGCTTAGGGGCCTCCACTGGTTTTAACTGGACACTGCTTGCAAAGATGCTTGCATTGCACAAGTCCAATATCATGTATACTGCTAAAAGTCAATAAAACTTTCTATAATATTTAATTTATGACAATAAATGTTGTACTTTCAATTTGTCTATTAAGAGAGAATCCTCATCCAAAGCATCACCAAAATATCCAGTGTACATGGAGAGTGGAATAATCCTGCACTTGGGTTTTGATGACGGGGGAAGAGGACTTAACTTCACTGCGCCTGATGGGAACTGCATGTGTCTGTATAAGCCTGCACTGGAATGTGGATACAGAGACATAGTAGCTTGAGGACTAGATCGCTCGCAAAAGACACATTTTTTGCATGGTGATTTTTCAGGATGTCTTCTTTTTGTATTGGGGTAGAATGCGTATTTTTAGGAGCAGATTAACTGCGCGTGCGTAGTACCTTTTTCCATGCAAATTACGTGGTATTTCCATTAGCCACGGACTTGTGAATCGCACTTAGGGACATATGTATGGAGGGGTGTGGTTATCTTCCGTACGTTCCAAGTTAAGTGCGACTGGGCGGGGGAGAGGATTTTAAATGGGCTTTTGAGGGTGCGGTTAGTAAGATACACACAGAAATAAGTAACATACGCGCGTAAGTACACACGTAGAGATAAGGGTACCCTATGGAGGCGGAAGTCACCGGAAACCTATCCGTGCGATGGGAGTGTCATGGGTGTCGCCTTGCTATGTGCATGCGTAAAAACGCTGACTTGGTAAACGCGCATCTGTGAACACGGTCCACTATATCTGCCTTCCTTTTCTAGGAGCCCTTGGACGCAAATCTCATCCCAGCTCCTCCCTCTAGGTCGCACGCAACACTCGCCGAGATCCCTAAGTGAATTACATGCACATACACCGCGCACAATGGCGAAACCGCCCAAGCTCAGGAGAGACTCAGTCTTTTCTCTATTATTTTGTGCTTGGCATCGATCATATACTGGAAACTTTATTTATACCTTCTACAAGACACTAGTTCTCCTAGCATGACATAATCCCAAAAACCGACCAATCCAATATTGCAAAAAATAGTCACGGGTTCTGGCCGAGTCCCTTCTCAGGGCTGCCACACGCGGATTTCATATTTTATTGGTAAATAGATTTAGTCATTTGTGTGGGATCCTGAATGTCCTCCATCTCATTTAAAGCATAACAGTCCTCTAGGAGGCGTTGGGAGGGCGGTTCTGGTTAAGGTGTTCTTTCTGGTAGTATCATGCGTGTGACATCGGGGCAGATCCTAAGTAAGTACGACGGGAATTACGATCTGCAAGCGCACAACCTACTTATGATATCGTACCCGCTGGCATACGTACTGTAACATAATTACATACACCAGTGGGTACGACAAAGGGGTGTTAACCCTATTTTACGATGGTCTTATCTCCGCCATAGAAGCAGAGATAGCCATGTAAAATAGGCTTAAGGGCGGGGGAAGTCCCATTACAATCAGGTATGTGGTCATAATAGTTAAGGTAGGTACATAGGACATAAGTGACCAGATTTCCTACCAACAGTGGGGAGTGCATGCCACCCGTAATGACCTTGGGTGCCCGTAAGGCCCCTGTAGGTCTGGATCTGGCCCGATGGGCTAAAGGGCTTGTTGGTTGTGCCCACTGCAACATATTTTTGCTTCAGGCACCAATAGCTAAAGCTTTGCCTGTACTACCAAACATTGCTGGCCCTGAAGTCCCGATTTGTGCACCTCTACTTCTTAACACGTTTTTATGTTGCACCATCATATTAAATATATTATATAGGAGAACATACAAACACACATATGGCCTTGCCAGGAATCGTGTCCCTTGTGACCCCGGTCACACGAGGCTGAAGTGCTACTACTCGTGCCACATTCCATACTTTTCATAGTGTAGCTGATCCAGTGGTATAACGGATGCCTGGGCCTCTATCTCTATCTCTATATCTTTGCATACTGGATGGACTCATTAAATTAGTTGTAATCAAATAAGGCCACATTCATGAAACTTCCATTAGATATACTTAAAAATTCACATTTTTGTAAAAATCTAGCTGATGTATAATAACACACACTAAAAATGAAAACAATTTGTTAATTCTAAAGTTAACTATTGTTCTAATGACTTTTTTGTGTCTGCTTTTAAGAATATAAGAAGTTTAGGAATAAAATATAATTTAAGAGATGAAGAAAAACGTATTAATATAAATAAAAGGATTTGGGACGTAAAAATTTGGACCTTGCAGTCCGCAGGATCGCCTCCGCTTCTGTAGCTCTATAGAGCGATAGCTCCCAGCATGCTTTGAGGCAGACTATGGCACGATGACCCTGTCTTGTGTTATCATGTCACCCGTTGAATGTTACCTCTAGGAGACACCTTACATAATACCATCTAATGTATCCAGACACCTGAAATGTCATTGTAAACGTTGACATCATTTCCCACTGACAGTCAGAGGAATGTGTTGTATGTTTCTCATTACACGTAGAATGTGGTCTATGATAAATATCACGCTGCCTTCTATATCTTCTGACACCTTCAGAAAGAAATGAAGAATATTTGCGAGTAATCAGACAGGGAATGAGGCTTTTAATCAGGAGATTTTGACTACTAAAACAGTCTTCCTTTCATTACTCCTACTTGCTTGGATCATTAAGCACACATGGAGGAGAGTCTGCCAGGGAATATAATTCACCAGCGTTTTATGAATATTACATCAGAATCTTTTTCATGTTGCACTTAGAGAAATTCGGGTCTCGTATGACGAGGTAATAACTGTTCTGATTCACTTTATATTTTTATATTTATTCTGAAAGGAGTGACAGGCAGCACCGCGAGATATGGGAGTATTCTATAGGGTTTTCTAAATAATATAGGTTGACCCTTTGCTTTATGAACCCATTGCTTTGTAATTAGTAATAACATGGGAATGAGAAGGTGTGTCTTGTACCTTCCACAAGGGGTGTGTCTTTTACCTTCCACAAGGGGTGTGTCTTTTACCTTCCACAAGGGGTGTGTCTTGTATCTTAGACAGGGGGTGTGTCTTGCACTATCCTGAGGAGGTGTTGCCTTGTACCATCCACAGATGGCAAATCTTGAACTTTCGAAAGGGGTTTGTCCTGGTTGTATCCCTTCTCTCATATCCCCCTCTCTCTCCTGTACCTGGTTATACCCATTCTATCATATCCCCCTCTCCCTCCTGTACCTGGTTATATCCCTTCTATCATATCCCCCTCTCTCTCCTGTACCTGGTTATATCCCTTCTAGTAATTAGTAATAACATGGGAATGAGAAGGTGTGTCTTTTACCTTCCACAAGGGGTGTGTCTTTTACCTTCCACAAGGGGTGTGTCTTTTACCTTCCACAAGGGGTGTGTCTTTTACCTTCCACAAGGGGTGTGTCTTGCACTAACCTGAGGAGGTGTTGTCTTGTACCGTCCACAGATGGCAAATCTTGAACTTTCGAAAGGGGTTTGTCCTGGTTATATACCTTCTCTCATATCCCCCTCTCCCTCCTGTACCTGGTTATATCCCATTCTATCATATCTCCCTCTCCCTCCTGTATCTGGTTATATCCCTTCCATCATATCCCCCTCTCCCTTCTGTATCTGGTTAAATCCCTTCTAGCATATCCCCCTCTCCCTCCTGTACCTGGTTATATCCCTTCTATCATATCCCCCTTTCCCTCCTGTTCCTGGTAATATCCCTTCTATCATATCCCCCTCTCCCTCCTGTTCCTGGTAATATCCCTTCTATCATATCCCCCTCTCCCTCCTGTCCCTAGTTATTTCCCTTCTATCATATCCCCCTCTCCCTTCTCTGCTCCAAGCTGTATGCATTTATGTCTTTGTGTTTGTTTTTTTTGAAGTTGTTGTGTCCATCTATGCCTAGAATTCAGAATGGTTTTATCCATGTGTAACTTTCCACCTGTTTTCCTCTGGATTCGGTCCTGAGTGTGTATCTGTGACGCTCTGCCCAATAAAGATTATAATCGTTCAGCTTCTATCATCATTATTTTCCAAGGCTCTCGGGAGACACACAAGTGTCTGTCAACTCTGCTTCATAATCCTAATCCTTCCTCGTCACTCACTCCTCACCGGCACCTCCACTCCGATCACCAGCTCATCGGGGGTAACTCATGGCAAATCCTTTCATCCATCCGTTTTACAAATGAAAATCCACATGAGATTCGGGATTCCTGCATTGGACAATGTCCCTTTGCTGATCATCTCCTCCTGATGGACGCCATATGTATTTACTTTTCCATTCCGATCGCTGCCCCCCCTGCTAAAATAAATAGCTCATCAGTAAGATATGTGTTACTCCATGGGATAATATTAACAGATCTAATGATGGCGCCTCTTCCTCTCAATCCATCATTGTTCCATGAGCACGGTTCCACGCAGTTGTGACAAAACCTTAAGAAAACATTCTCTGTACAGCGGCTTTTGTAAATCCTAAGTAACGGGCAAGTCATTATGTGCATTCAGATGTGTGACGCGCAGGCTGGGTTCAGTTCTGGATCAGAACCATAATCTGTACAGGAAGTAGCTGCCGCTGCCACAATACCATTTTCTACTCTGATATAGCCTACAGCTAAATTGCCTCTGAATCAGCGCAGACACCTGTTATTTTTATTTAAATCTCGTAATGGGTATAATGTCGAATGCTTTTATTTCGACGATGTGCCCATTCTGATTAGGGTTAGGTTTTGGGATAGGAAGGGTTAGGTCCTGGAGAAGTTTAGGGTTAGGCTACAGGATGAGGATGGTTTGGGTTAGGGGAAGATTAAGGTTAGGCTATGGGACAGTGTGGTTAGGGAAGGGTTGAGGTTAGGCTGTGGAGAAGGAAAAGGTTAAGGTTAGGATTAGGGTTGGGGGATAGTTAAGGTTAAGTATAGTGGTTAGGTTGGTTGGAGAAGGTGATTGTTAGGGTTAGTGTGAAGAAAACGTACCTGTCGTTGTTGGATTCTTCACAGTGAAAGTATTTGCAAGAACAACAGTTTTTATGGAAATTGCTGAAAACTGATGACAGTCGTCGCTTCTGTGTCGCTAAGTGATCTGTCGAAAGACCTCCACCCATCTGTACATACCTTTAATAGCAGGCTAGCAGATCTCTATTTCATTCAGTAAGTACAGATGCAGAGTAAATAGAATTTTCATACAAAAAACACAAGACCTCCAGATTAGTGCGACTTTGGAATAAAAAGAAAAAAAGAGGTAAAAGATTTTATTGCTATATTTTTGTTTTCTAAGTGAACATATATTAAATTTTGGTGTTTAGTTTTTTTTCTTTTTTTTTTTTTTTTTTTAATATTGTTACTGAAAAATGGATTCCTGAAGCAAAATGAAACTATACAAAGGCGTATCCTCAGTCACTCACTCTATGGTTAGTTTAACTCTACATTAGGGGTGAGCCTACTAGATGACGCACTATTATTGTTATTTGTATTATTGATGTTACTAAAGTTTTACATAATATGTGACTTTGACCAAAATAAAGTCTATCAAAAATAAATTTAAAAAAATTGATTCCTGGAGTGGATCAAAGGCTGGATTGGAGTACACCTTATGATGTACATTGTAATCCAGTCTGCCCAATGAAATTGGGGGAAATCAGATTTGGTTCACGCCGTATATGATGACAGTGTTCTGTAGCACAAAATTTATGTTTTTTATTCTTGTTACTTTATAAGATAATTGCCGACTCTGCCTGAATATTAGTGAGACTCCCTGAAGAGCGGGTGATCTCCCTGATTTCCTGAAGAGCAGATGATCTCTCTGACTCCCTGAAGAGTGGGTGATCTCCCTGATTTCCTGAAGATTAGATGATCTCCCTGACTCCATGAAGAGTGGGTGATCTCCCTGACTTCCTGAAGAGCAGATGATCTCCCTGACTCCATGAAGAGTGGGTGATCTCCCTGACTCCATGAAGAGTGGGTGATCTCCCTGATTGCCTGAAGAGTGGGTGATCTCTCTGTCTGACTCATGAAGAGTGGTTGATCTTCCTGACTCCCTGTAGAGTGGGTGATCTCTCTGACTCCCTGAAGAACGGGTGATCCCCCTGACTCCCTGAAGATTGGGTGATCTTCCTGACTGCCTGAAGAGTGGGTGATCTCTCTGACTCTCATGAAGAGTGGTTGATCTCCCTGTCTCCCTGTAGAGTGGGTGATCTCTCTGACTCCCTGAAGAGCGGGTGATCTCCCTGGCTTCCTAAAGTGTTGGCAAACTCCCTGATGCTGATACAGTTTGAGAAGTCATTGTAGTATGTAGTAAGCTGACCATTTTCATGGTGACCAAGATGCAATTAAAGACTGGCATATAGGACAACATGACTTCAATAACAGAGACAGTAACAGTATAACAGTACAAGGGCCTATATAAATCCTGTTGTTTGCACTTGGGTACCTAGTCATCCAGGGCCGGCCCTAGCTATAGGCAGTATAGGCGAGTTAAAAAGGGGGAAACAAGTGGCGCTTATAAGGGATAACTATAGCAGCTGTAACGGCGGTATGTGATCCAAACTAAACATTCAAACTGAGTGCTCACAACTGCCCTGAATTGCAACAGTATAACATCGTATACAATTGTATATAATTGCCATATTGAACTGCAACAGTGCAATACTGTTATACCCCTGATGTTGGCCACCCGGGGTGTACTACAAGTTACAGCATATTACAATATATCTGTCTTTCAGTGGAAAATTACAATCAAGTATTTATACAAAGGAACTCGTTTAACGGAGTCTATCACTAAAATATGTTGTCTATTTTTCATGGGATAAATTAATTTTTAATTTAAATTTAAATGAAATAAATTGTTATATTTTTTATTCCAGTGCCGTTCTCCTGAGATTATTGAAGCCAACATAGAGCTTTTAATTACTTATCTATTTACAAATACATTGGTATGTTGATGCGCTGTACTTTTGTTCTTGGTATTGGCGAGTTGCCTATAGTGGCATCGGGGGGGGG
>WWET01000863.1:308194-318391 GCA_011038615.1 Limnodynastes dumerilii | reverse complement strand
GAAAAGGAATCCCAGCACATGTATTGTAACTCCTCCCCTGTGTATCTCCACTGTGACCTTCTATTGGCAGAGTTGATTTTCTGCTAGGGGGCACCAACCAAATCTTGCCTAGGGCACCAAATTGGCTAGGACCAGCCCTGTAGTCTTCCTTTGAATCAGGCACCCTGTACTGATCCCATTTTTATCTGACTCTGTATTGAGAGATTTATTTCCCTGTCGATGTCCATTTGTGTGTTTCAACCACTGAGCAGCACTTTTATGAGTTACATAACATACGACAACTATGTCTAATTATTTCACTACCCTCTCGGTAGCTGTGATTGCCATCACATTATTGCATTAACATTCCTTCCACTATTTTTCCAGTTGCTGTACAGTATTTCATCTACTGGTGAAGCGTTTGGGAGGAGCAGGTCCGTCTTAACACTCGCCATAGCAGCTTCGCCTTTCTCTCCGATATCAGCCATATCCTGAAAGGATTAGGGGGAGATTCTTTTAATGGACCCCTCTTTACGAGTCACAAGTACAATCGCTCTCAAATGGACTAATCTATTCAGCTTTGTGTTTTGCATGAACAGTGGGGGAGAAGAAACCTTTCAGTTCAACTTTAAAGTTACCATGTTACAAAAATACATGAAGTTGATTAACGTGGCCTCTAAGTATCGTGCTGCATAGAGGTTGCATCTCAAGTATGGCCCTTAAACTTTCAAACTATACTTTTTTCCTTTATTTTTTTTACTCTGTGGGAGAGGAATAGGAAACAGATGGAGGACACTTAGTGAAAGCCAGAGACAAATGTAATTTTATTTATTCTCAGACTGAGGTGCACAAGCCCTGTTTGGGATATGGTTTTAATTTAAAGGGCTGATCATTCTTTTTCCAAAACCTTCCCCATCAGATATGTGTTATGTCCTTTTTTTTTTTCCATGTACAAGTTCCAGAGTCTCGGAGGGAATGAAGTAAATATTCTTTGTCATTTTAGGGCTAAAGGGGCTCATTCAGGATGCAGTGTTACAATGTTACAGTTCTCATTGAAGGGTAGATGTACAAAGATATGGAGATGTTGTCCTTTGCAACCTGTCCATCAGATTCTTACTCTCATTAAACCAGTCTAGACAACAAAATGATACCTGGAACCTGATTGGTTGCTGGTAACAACACCTATAGTTTTAGATTATAAGATAATAATGCTCGATTTGAGAATTTATTTGCTTCTTTCATCCTCCTTCTGCCTTAAAAGCATGTAGACATTATCATAGCTGAAGGTATTACTGGGGAGACTTCTGTTGTTAAAAGCATTTGGCTGACAGCTAACTTTTTATGCCTATGACACCTGCATTAAAATGTTTTTAAAAATCGTTTTTTTCCCTTTATTGCATGAGACGTAACTCCGGACTCCAGTAAAATGGATGGACTTTGTCACAAGTCATAACTTAATAGCCGCCCATAAGACCTTCAATAATAAATAAATGTTTGGGTGGAGTTCTCGAGCAATCAGTATGAATTATTCTGTAACATATGAATGTTGTGATAATGGGACCTCATTCATTATGCAGTTGTACAAAAAAAGAAATCGCAGTCACATAACTTTATGCCTGTAGTTCTCAGTTTACTTTTTCTTGTCTTCCTCGCCTCTTATATAACGCTCAAGTAAAGCTGTGAACACATACATTTCAGCAACCAAGTTCGTTGGCAATCGTAAGGGAGGGAGGTTAATCCTTTATCACAAGGGAACTCTAAAACTTTATGCTTATTGTCAATAGTCCTCATCTTCCTTGATATTCTTTCCAACTCACTCGCTTAACCCCTAAACCACTGTAATCCATCGAAAGACCTGCTGCTTACGTCAACGGCCGAGACTTTGGGTGGAAGCCCAGAGTTCTCTCCGGTGACTTTCATCGAATTGCATTGTTAATTAAAGAGGTCAAAATTGCTTTAGCATCCCATAGATTTGCACCAAAACATCGTCCAAAAAGAATGGGGTTGGAGCGTTGACCAAGGTCGTGAACTGGTTCCCCCAACGGACACATGACCATACAATGTTTTTCGAGATTCAGAGAACTACTTGCCCTGTTTTATATTATTAACCTTTTACTTTTAAGTGAAAGCAAACATACAACTGAGTGAAATATTGGGAATAACGGGATAAGATTTCAGGGCTCCGATTTTAAGCTGATGTTCTGAGCGGGTGGAAGGGTGGTGTAGATTGGAGATTTGGCCAACATAGAGGCACCATTGCTAATAGCCTAGTAATGCTGGCTCAGCTTGACATACAGCTGGGCCTGAAACTTCAGCTGCGTCATTGCAGCTGTGACAACAAGCCCTATCATGTGGCACAAGCCTGATGTAAGTGCGAGGACATCTGTTGTATGAGTCGGCATACATTCCATGCTTTCTTCCTAGTGATAAGCCTCAAAGTAGACTCTCGTGGTCCTTGAGGACTTTGTTTCCATCACACACCACAAAAAGGGGGAAGAAGACACAAAACGAAAATATACAAAAAAGAAAACTGTGCTCCAGAGCGTGGACCTTGGCGTGCTGGTGTTTCAGTATGTTACTGGGGATTCTAAGAAAAGCGTGTTTGTTCTGCTCTGGACAGAATCCAGGCTATTGCTCATCTTCTGGACCTTTCAGTCAGCTTGTGGACACTTTTCAACACTTTGCATGCTCATAGATGCAACCGGCCAATCAGAACACACTAAACCCCCATTCCAGACATACTGTAAGCACAACAATCCAGATTTAAGGGCTTAATATGTACGTTAGATTTCATTGCAGAGGCTATCATATAGAGTTTGGTACCCAGGCGAACAGGACACTCTCCTGCACTCGGAGCTACTTTAAGTATTCTGCACGTATCTCTGTGCATGCAAAATAGTGAATTGTGCATAAAGGCTTAGCTAAGCCCTTACTGCCCCATTTAAATCCCAATTGCCCCCCCCCCACCTACCATGTGTATCTCTCATACAGAAAGAGAATCCCACACGGAATTCTGCATCGGATGGATGTGGTCCATGAATTCCATGTATTGCGCACGCACAGTGCGAACAAGACATACGGAAATTGTCTGTTATTAAATTAGGATCCGACCAAATGACGCTTCTGACAGAGGGGCAAGGCTGAGTTCCCAATTGGGCGTTCCCTCTTCTATCCTTTTAGACGTCACTGGGCCAACACAGTAGAACAGTGTAAACATGCTGGGGATAAATATAAGGTTATCCTAAAACTCTAACTAAATTGAGGGTAAATAGGGTCTGGGGTCAGTATAGCTTTAAATAAACAACTGGGCAGCCTGGATGGGCCGTGTGTCTCTTATCTGCCGTCCGCACAAGAGAGGGGACTTATGCTGCCATTGGACAACCTTGAGTCACACTTGCCGATCAGCGGTCCGTCCAACTGCAGATTCACTTGTAAGTGTGTGGTGACAGCCACACTGTACAATTTACATGTTTACATGTATCACCTTAGCGGACAGAGGGGAAGCACAGCCCCTTTGTTATTAAATGGCATTGTACGGAACTCAGTTCCACGGGAGCCTTCCAGTCCATTCAGTCCACTTACGCACCTTGCTTGTGTCAGGGGCCAATCGTTACGAGGTGTGGATCTGGTTCTATGTTTCTATGTCCTTACTTCCAGATATTTCCCTACTTTGGAGACAGAAAAATTAAGGCATCTCTTAATTGTTAGAAGTCTGTTAGGTCAAGAGCTAGTGCTAATAGCCATCTGTCCTGATCTTCAAACATCCAACAATGAGATTTTACTCATTACATTTAATCATTTACCCTTAGAAGCAGAGCTCGTAGTGAGGAGGTACACGGGGGTATGCCATACCGTCACTTCTCCCACTGCTTTATTTGAAAAGATATAAGTCTCCAATCACTTCTATTATATTTATATTTCCATACCGCCAATTTCTACTTCGACCACTGCTTAGAAGTAAAGACTCGGACAACTAATATTATTATTATTATTTCTATTATTGTTAATATTATTTCTATTATTATTATTTCTATTATTATTAAAGGGGCACAGTAACCCACAATTGAGTGATTATAAATATGGGGTAGAGTCAGGTGATTAAATAGAGCAATAAGAGAAAAATAAGGTCATGGACAATGTACCAGCAATAACTCCCTTCAAATTGCACCCCTTGGTATACAGAAGGAGGGACCCAGCCACAGGACATGAATTCCCTATTTACTTTTAAAGGGGGTGTCTTCTATGAATTTAGCCTCTTCCACTGCACCAAACTGCTGGTGCCCCCACCTCTACCACCAACCTGTGCCCCATCTACAAAAAATAGACATGTTAACAAAAACAATTAACCAATACGGGAGGGGGGAAAAGCAAGGATTATAGAGGCAGGACTTCCTGTAAGGATATCTTATGTACCCACTAAACCCTCCCACCTTATCCCACCCCTCAAATCTACCTTGACTGTATACGCCAACTATCCCCAAGAATGACTGCTGCCAAACACATACAGTCGGGAGCTAATGTAGTATTGCTCAAGTCAATTTACAAGTTAATATAGAGCAGGTGCTAGAAAGGTATGGGGAAATCAACACTGATCCAAAAAAAGGCACCACAGAACTCTTGCAATTAACCAGTAACCAACAATGTCATTCTATCTTTAAAATAAAAATTGTTACATAGATTTGCAAATACCAGTCACTTACAAGGCTTCTCTGTTTTGGTCCTAACTCTTATACTGTCCCAAGTTCATACTGTATATCATGTATTCTTACATTGAGAGTAAAACTCTCCACAGAGGTTCCCAAGTCTCCAAAATAAGCTACTCTGAAACAGCGCCCCCTGTCAGCTGCTATCCCAGACACGCTTCCAAACAGTCACACACAGGATGGAGGTTGTTCAAATCAATTTATAAGTTCATCTAAAGCAGGTGCTAGAAAGGTATAGGGGAATCTACAGTCACCCAGCACTAACCAGTAACTAATAATGACATTCTATCTTTAAAATAAAAGTCAGGGAAATTAGTTACATACATTTGCAAATATATAATAAGCCATACAGTCGTCGAATTGGAAATGTAATATACTTACAGTACATATGGTGGCTTATCATATATTTGCAAATGTATGTAACAAATTTCCCTGACTTTTATTTTAAAGATAGAATGTCATAGTTGGTTACTGATTAATTGCAAGAGTGTCTTTATTTTTGTATCTGTGTGAATATCCCATTGCTAGCACCTGCTCTATATCAACTTATAAATTAATTTGAGCGTGTGTGTTTGTTTTAAAGCGTGTCTGGGATAGCAGCTGACAGGGGGCGCTGTTTCAGAGTAGCTTATTTTGGAGACTTGGGAACCTCTGTGGAGAGTTTTACTCTCAATGTAAGAATACATGATATACAGTATGAACTTGGGACAGTATTAGAGTTAGGACCAAAACAGAGAAGCCTTGTAAGTGACTGGTATTTGCAAATCTATGTAACGATTTTTATTTTAAAGATAGAATGACATTGTTGGTTACTGGTTAATTGCAAGAGTTCTGTTTATATCTCTATGTGTGTGTGTGTATATATATATATATATATATATATATATATATATATATATATATATATGAAACTAATAATATATATTTTAGGTCTAACTAATTCCTTTTATTTGTCACAACCCTTGGGAAAAATTTACCAATTAACAGGATTCTATTTTTCTCCATCGCTAATGGTTTAAGACCACACACTGGATAGATGTGTGGGATTTTTTTGTCTAAATGTGGCCCAAGATAAAGCTCAGGCAATTCCTGATGAGTCTCAGAGGAGCGCAGCTGTTTTTACACAGGAAGGAAAATTTCCTTGTCCGCCGTTCCAATGTTACCCTTTCACCACATCTGAATCAGAGCTATTAACAGATTGAACTGTAGCTGTAATATATGTTATTTAAATGAGTATCTAAGGCATTACGTTAGGTGTACACATCAGTAAAGTCACCTGCAACTGTAAAAAGGGCATAGGTGAGGCTAGTTTTACAGGGACACACATTCTTGGGCTAAGATGGAGGTGTGTGTGGTGGTCCAAGTGTTTGTAGAGCTGGAAGAACCTAGAAAATTGTGTGTGCATCTGGGACACATAATCGTACATAAACATAATCATTTTTGCCACCATCAAGAAGAAAAATATAATTTATCAGATGGTATTATTTAAATACTTCATTTATTGTACCACCATCCTCAAAGGTCCTTCTACAAGGTCTTCATCTCCTTGTCCTATGGGCAGCACAGTGGCTCAGTGAGTAGCACTTGCGAGATCATAAGTTCGATTCTTGGACAAGGCCTTATCTGTGTGGAGTTTGTATGTTCTCCCCGTATCTGTGTTTGTTTCCTCTGGGTGCTCTGTTTTTCTCCCACATGCCAAAAAACATGATAGTAGGTTAATTGGTTGCTCACAAAATTAACCCTACTGTATGTGTGTGGTAGAGTGTGTGGCTCCAGGGGGGTGAGTGTGAGTGACAAATGTTCTTTGTATATTTAATGGAGTGTGGTGGGTTCAGGGGAAGTTTGAGGAAGAGTTGTTTTTTACGACGAGGGTGGTTGGAAAGGGAACACTAGATGTGGTGTCTTATCTGCTATCACATTGTATGATTCATATGCAAAATTGGTCTTTTCTCTTGCATACACGCATAGATAAATTAGTAAATAAGGAGATCATGGAATGAGGATGGGCTTGATTGCATGTAAGTAACAGGTTGCAGCCTAATGAATAGTTTCGGGATCTGACCTGGTCAAGCACTGGGATGTGATAACCAAAAGACTGAAACAGAGGAAGAGAGAGAGAGGAAGGATAGCCATACTATGAGTCAGAGACAACTAATGAGCACACTGGCAGACACCAGAATCCTACTGCTCTGACAAAGGAGGAAATGTTCAGAGGGTTTAAGCAGTCACATGACTGACAAATCCAGGAAGTGATGTAAAGGTGTCGCTTGTCAGCAGAACCAGGAAATGCAACATTGAGAATGGAGATAATCAGATCATGTTAAAAGCATGACAAAGCTTATCTTGGTGATTTTCAAATGCAAAATGGGGATGATGAAATGCAGCAGTATGGATAAATGATTTTTGCTGTATTGTGTTGTATTTTCCTCTTTCTAATATGAGCAAAACTTCTGGAACCAATTACATATTAGAGTTGATCAGTCTTTGATTGGCTCATTTGGATTACTGATCCTTTATCATATTATACATCATGTGTAATTAATGCAATTGAAAATAAATATGAATGATAATACGTGAATATCTTGCACTATTATAACAGGAAATGTAGGGGAATAATGAATTCTGTCTCATGGCGCGCAATACCTCTAAGCAAAAAGGTAGCCTTAGTTCCATAGAGACCCCTTATGGTTTTTGTGCTTGGCTACATTAATAGACTACATTCTGTCCACTTCATGTCTGAATTTTATAACCTTCCCTCCCCCGATGTTGTATTAAGTTACAGTTAGATATGAGCGCCCTGTATTTTAATATAAAAAATAACGCAGAACTGCATCTGAAAAGATGATACAAATCTTCTATTTACAGTGAAGAAAATATTAAAACTGACCTTTTATAGTGCCAAAAAATAACAAGCAAGAACTTTGGAAAAGCTGTTTCTTTAAAGGGCAAAAATGATGAGTATTTTCCGACGAGTGTGAAAATGAATGAAAAACAGCGTTTTGGAAAAAGGCCTGAGACAATTAGACCGAAAACAAGTTATATGCATGGAATGCAGGGCTGCTCGAGCATCGGATGTGGCGTGGACATGACCTGTACAGTCGTGCTCCTTGTTGGACAGAAATGTTTTGTGTAAATCGTTGGGTAAGACTTTAAAGTTAAAAGAGATATCCACCCACATATATATTTATAGTAATGATGTTTAAACAATTTCAAGCACAATTTTTTCCAATAAACATCCTATATTACATCCTGTAAATCCAAGATTATCCTATGTATTACACCCCCATAATTTATCAAGTAATCAACTTCTTGGGTTCAGCTTGCCGCTGCGAAACAGCAATTTTTCAACATACACACAACCGACAGCTAATTGTCAACTGTGTGTATTGCCAAAATGTCCCCATTCAGAATTTCACGCCACAGACCTGCCGCGGAACCCGATGCTTCCCGATGCTCTGACGACCATACACGTTAGTGCAGGGGAGGGGATGTAGATTATTACGGTAGTCTTAGGGTTTGGCTGCAGGGAGGGGATGGATGGGACCAGGGGAGGGTTAGGGTTGGGGGGAGGTTTAAGTTTAGTGTTAAAAAAACTTACATGTCGACTTTGACACATTCAGCTGCTGTACAATGGAATGTTGTAAAACAGACCATCTTACCAGAAATCCACACCCTGTGGGTACACACCATACAATTATTAGGCCAATCAGCTAGTGGATTTGTCATTGTTACAAAAATCCATTCAAATGCACAGACTGTGATCATTAACAGTCACATGTTCTGACAGCCATTCTGTCCAATTAAATGCACTGACTGGGATTTACCCAATCGCATGCACCGACAATCAGTCTGTACAGTTATTTCACTACAGTTACACTTGTACAATCCTCTTCATATCCAACTCCAGACCAGACTGTTTGCACAATCCAACAGCAGACCAAGCTTGCAAGATACACCCAATCCATGTTTTTTAAGCAGGTTAAAATCATTTAACCCAACAGGCAACATGGATTGGATGGAGCGAGCGGTGGCGTGAGCATACACACTTATCCAACTGTTTGTCTAACTGGACGGCCGGAGGTCAATTGGATGTGAATTGGATGCGTGTATACCCAATTTTAGATCAATGTTGGGCAGTCTGAGAAACTATATCGGCGTCATTTTGGGATACTGATGTAACCTACGAATCTTGGTTTGTTTTTTTTTCAATTACTTTTAAACTGTAGCTTAGTATTGTTACTTTAATATTATGACTCTTAAGTGCCAAACTTAATAAAAGTATAGAGGGATTAACATAACGAGAGCTGTTAACGGTCAATAACTTATTAACCAGAGGTACAGACTATCAATGTCATTATCTGTCTCCAGTCAGACGGACCACAAAAATGATAAAGCATGAATGTTCCCTGCGCTCTCTTTATTACAGTGATAAGCAATTCACAAGTTAAGAGCTGGATCATTTCCTGCCACAATGATGCTTTATGATATGACCCAGCATAGGGACTCTCGCTGTTTAGGGTCAGGGGGAAGCAGTAGCTGGTACAAACGGCCAATTTTAGACAATGATACAGAAAAAGTTTCATTTTGGCTGTTCCATTGCCTACTGCTTTTTTCTTCATGAAAATGTGGATTCTTGAATGGGTACCATGTTGAAGGTTAGGCTGTGGAAGGCTTATGTTAAGGCTCTGGAAAGGGTGGTTAAGGATCGGTTTCTGGACAGGGAAGTTTAGGGTTAGTGGAGGGTTAAGGTTAGGCAGCAAACCAGGATGGTAGGGGAAGGGTTAGGGTTAGGCTGCAGAGAATGGAGGGTTAAGGTTAGAGTTAGGGTTAGGTTTAGGGTTCGGCTGTAGGAAGAGGATGGTTAGGGATAAGAAAACTTAGCTTTCTTCCATTGCAGTCTTCAGAAACCGTTTCATTACATGAGCCATCTTTTTTTAAAGGCAGACTGAAAACTCATTTTTGCAAAGTGATCTGTCAAAGCTCTGAACTGCACCCTAGAGTTACATACAGAGAAGCCTCGAATCATGTGCGTAACCGGGATGTCTGCCTTTTATTTTACAGATAGAAAGGCAGGTTATCTACTGGCTAAATGATGATGTGATGGGGAATCTTCTTTCCTTTATTTCTGTCCAGTTTACCCAGCCTTTCATGCACCTGTTTATAATAACCTATAAATTGATTTGAGCAACCACCATTTTGTGTAATGCTGTTCACAATAGAATAATACTGCAGACTTCCGGACATTACACTAAGGGCTAAGCCCTTACATACGATGCATACAGAAGGTTAGGGTCGATCCACTCATAGGAGAGCAGGGAGTATGACAAATTCTGTACGATAGCCCCCACACATGATCCAATACAGGGACCATCACAGCAGAAAAGCCTGGATAGTGGCTGGTGGCTTATTATAGATTTCTAAATGTGTGTAACTAGTGATTCTGCATTTTATTTACAGACACAATGACAGGTTAGTTACTGGTTAATAGCCGTGTACTGGAGCATTTTCTCTCCTA
>WWET01000863.1:274119-284558 GCA_011038615.1 Limnodynastes dumerilii | reverse complement strand
GTGTATATAAATGTGTGCAGTGTATGTATAAATGTGTGCAGTGTATATATAAATGTGTGCGGTGTATATATAAATGTGTGCAGTGTATATATAAATGTGTGCAGTGTATATATAAATGTGTGCAGTGTATATATAAATGTGTGCAGTGTATATATATCGTATCGGCATGCTCTGCCCCTGACACTCCCCCTGTAGCCGGCATCATTACATACTGTTACGCTGGCTGAAGGCTACCCTAACTTCACCTGGTGTAACCAGCATCGTAACGTCCCAAGCCCGCCCTCATTTGCTTACCTCTCCACGCCTTCCTTGCCTAACTACAGCGTAGTTAGGAGAGGAACAGCCCCCTCGACGTAACTACGCAACACACATGATCCTAAGGAACAGGTTTCCCTAACTACGCCGGGCAACATCTGCCCGGGGCATGTGCAGATCGGCAGCTAGTCTGGATCAGGCCCTTGGTCACACGCAGTCAGCACTAGTTTTTCAAACGTATCGACGTCACGAGCAGATTTGCGCTCAGATCGGGCCCTTTGTGTGAAGTGTTCAGGCTGCTAAAAAAAAAAACCAATGAGACTGCAAGAAGGAATAAAAACATAAATGAAATATATGAATATTAAAGCACAGAAAATCAATTATTTCGGGAAATAAGAAGTCATTTGTGAATGGAATTTTTTCTGCTGTTGCCACCTGGAGATTGTGCTGCACTTGTTGCTTGACGCAGGCAAATCTAAGCGCTGTTGGTGATTTTTTTTTTACTGAATACACAAAATGGAAGTTGCTCAGATCAGTTTATAAATTAATGCAAACAGGTGCATGAAAGGCCAGGGGTAATCTGCTACAACAGACACAAAGGAAAGAAATTCTCCCAGTAATTATTACAATTTATTTTACTGTAATGTACAGTAAACAGGGTTTTCAAAAGTGGAATAAATGCGGTAACAGAAAAATGAACAATGAGTGAAATTCCACTGTTAAATGTTAACATTTGGAGACAGCAACGGAGAAATATTGAGACAAATAAAGGAGAGAATCGGGGAATGCAACTGATGGACGAGACTCAGGGAACATTCTGTTCTGGAGCCAAGTTCAGTAGCTCCGAGGGAAATGTCCCAACCTCTGAAGTCAAAAGGGTCACCAGCTGGTAGTGGAATATCGCCACCGATAAATCGCCATGGGAGAAAGTGTTGAAACGTAGTTAGTACCAATGGATTCCAGAAGGCGGCCACCTGTTCCCAGCTCAATGCCAGCTCATCAGCTTTCATACATAGCGGACGTGTGATTCCTTTCTGACGTCACACTGGTCCAGGGTAAGGATTGTGGTATCATTGTAGCCGCAGGTCCATGGACTTTACCCTGGTTATCATTCTCCTGTTGGATGTGATGTTTAGGGGTGTCTACATTTGTAAGGAAGCGGATGAAGAGATTGACATCAATTGTATTTTATTATTTAAACACTTGAGTGAAGCCAGAATAATTATTTTGTCTACGTATTTCTATCATTTGCGAAATACAAGCAGAACTTTTTTGTTTTTACTACATTGAGGTTACAAGAATGTTGATTTTATTGTATGGCAGACACTAGGATGCTGTGTGCATTATATGGCAGTCACTAATATGCAGTATGTATGGTATGGCAGTCACTATAACGCAGTTTGCATTGTATTTTGGTGACTAGTATGCTGTGTGCATTATATGGCAGTCACTAATATGCAGTATGTATGGTATGGCAGTCACTATAACGCAGTTTGCATTGTATTTTGGTGACTAGGATGCTGTGTGCATTATATGGCAGTCACTAATATGCAGTATGTATGGTATGGCAATCACAATAACGCAGTTTGCATTGTATTTTGGTGACTAGGATGCAGTGTGCATTATATGGCAGTCACTTAGATGCAGTATGTATGGTATGCCAGTCACTATAACGCAGTTTGCATTGTATTTTGGTGACTAGGATGCAGTGTGCATTATATGGCAGTCACTAAGATGCAGTATGTATGGTATGGCAGTCACTATAACGCAGTTTGCATTGTATTTTGGTGACTAGGATGCAGTGTGCATTGTACAGCAGTGACTAGGAAGAGGTGGGAATTGTATCGTGTGGACTAGAATGATGGGCCAGATCCAGACCTACATCTGTGTTACGAACTAGTGCGGGTCGTATTTATGCAAGCGTTAATACTATGTGCTCCCCCAGGCACTCCCACCAGTCGTTCGTAATTGCACAGCCTTACACCTGCTGAACCCTTCCCTAACTTTTGTCATCGTAGCTACGGCAGGACGTTACTACGCGATGGTTAATACGTAACCCAGCCCGCACTGTACGATTTAAATGCCTCCCCACCTACATAGAATAATTACAAGTGTCGTATGGCTGGAAACCTCTTCGTTCGGAGTTACTCTGTTGATTGTAGTCTCGTAAATATACGATCAGATTTTCTGGTCATAACATCTGCCGTGCATGCGCAGAACAGGAAAAACAGCGTTTTTACGACTATGATGAGCGTAAGTACGCTAGCGGGCGTAAGTACGCTAGCGGGCGTAGGTCTGGATCAGGCCCGATGTCTGTATTGTATAGTAGTGACTAGGATGTGTTAAATGTTAAACGGTAAAATAGTAGATTACAAATTTATAGTTTGCAGGGGGGGCGTCAAACAGTCTAGTACCGGCCCTGAGTACATGGGCCTGATCCAGACCTACGCCGATGCGCTGTGCTTACTAAAGCACAGCGTATCGGCGTTCACTTTCACCGACACTCCCCCTGTGCGGGCGTATGGCCCCTTCCTTACGTCGGCTGAAGGCTACCCTAACTTAGCTCGCCCTCCCACCCTCATTTAACTAGCTTCCCCTGTCACACGAGCGTACTACCGCTAAGCCCTCCCTCCCTCATTATATTAGCTCCCCCTGCCCACCTTCACTAACCTTAACGTAGGGACGCTAGGGAGACGCCCCCACCAGCGTCCCTACGCTGTTCCTACGGACGCCCGATCATTGATCAGGCATTGCCATAGCTACGCCGGGCAACATCTGCCCGAGCTACGCCGGGCAAGGCTTTTCAGCCGATCTTACACTTACGTCCTAGTGACGATCTTACACTTACGCCCGCCGTCCTAGTGTTATTAAGTAATATAACCTGAGGGTCTCTAAGGTGCATTGTCAAATGCATAATAGTTTTGTGCACACGGCACATGAGAATCTGTACTAACCAATCAGAACTCATCCTCAGAGATGCATTCATAAGAAACATTGGGTGTTCCCTCTTAGTCATTGTCCACTATAGGGATTCCCTCTCTCTGCGTAACCATCCAGCTTCCGTCTTTCTGTGTGGATGGATGTCACAAGTCTGTCTGTGTGAGAGAGATCTGCGATTGGAAATCGGACGCTGGTTTCGTTCACAATAGGTGTTTCCAACAATGCCTCCATAAAGAAAGAAAATGAGAAAGCATCTGTAGGCGTGACATGCCACCTACCCCTGCCCATGTCACCAGCTCAGGCTGTCTGTGTTATTTATGACTTTGCAGATGATGCTATTTCAACACACTGAGCTGGAACGGAGCCCAGATTCTTCTCTTGCTGTGTCTCGCAACCCCCTTGGAAAGACCACAGCAGATGCCACATGATAACACAAGGGTTGGCATAATGAAGTCTGAGTCTCTTTTCAGCAAGACAAAACAGCAGAGGGAGAGTTGTGCCACCGACGTTTACATTCCCAGGCAGAATTCCTGACAAACAGCTGTGTTTATCCAAAGCCCTAACAGACAGAAGAAACGGAACAATGTCCCCTTCATAGCACTCGTCTGAAACGCGCTGCATCCACCGGGCTCAAATCACGTAAAGGGGAAAACATTGGGGGTTCAAGTGGGACCCCTAATGTCTCTCCAACTGAAATAACTTACTCAGAGGACAATGCCTCCTTCTAGAAATAACTTATTTAATATTTGTTTTATTTATGTAGTAACAGATTTTTATATAGTGCCGTCATATTATGTAACACTTGATAATTTTACACAATCATTATAAAACAAGACTGGGCAATAACAGACAGACTGGGTGGGTAAGAGGGCCCTGCCCGCAAGCTTTCACTCTATAGGACCCCGGGGATTTGATATATACTAAGAAGAGAAATAATGGAATAGAAAGGGAGATAGCAAAGTGGGTTTAAATAAGGTAAGCAAGTGTTAAAAAGGTGGTTGAGCAATTTGGTAAACTTGTTTGAAGAGGTGAGTAGAGCATAGTTGCCAACTCTCTCTAAATACCAGGAATATACCCTGAAGAGCGAGTGATCTCCCTGACTTTCTGAAATGTTGGCAATCTCCCTGATGCAGTGACCTACTTCCCTGAATTTTAGTCTGGGGAGGTGGCCATTTTCATGGAGCCTGAAAGTATTTATTCACTGACAAATTGATCGTTAATAAATACTGATTCTGCCATTGGGCTGGATCCAGACTTAAGTAAGTGCTTGAAGTTAGTTACTATTTGTCAAAACCATGTTGATTGCAGGGGGAGTCATATTTCATCTGTTGCAAACAGTATTAGAGGTGAGAGGTGATTATTCCTATCCCAAGTCTAAATAACAGTGATAGTAAAGCTGGTCAGTATCTGTGTAATAATATAATAATAATATAATAGTATTAGAGTTGAGAGGTGATAAATAACAGTGTAATACCCCGTTCAGATTACCATGAAAAAGCCAGGGTTTTCATGAAATTGCCGGCTTTCATGAAAACCCCGGCTTTTTCTGGCAATGTGAACGGTGAAGCCGGGTCTCTTTAGCCGGGTCTTAGACCCGGCTAAAAAGAAGGGTTTTTGCCGGCTTTTTTAAAAGCCGGCTTCACCCGTTCACACTGCGCTGAAAATCCGGCTATTTAAATAGCTGCCGGCTTGTAAAAAAAAAAAAAAGAGAGAGAGAGAGAAAAAAAGCCGGTGTTTTCAGCGCAGTCTGAACACACCAGGCTAAAATTTTAAAAATTTTGCCCACTGCCTAAAAAGCTGGCTTTTTAGGCAGTGGCAATCTGAACGCAGCATAATAGTAACGCTGGTCAGTATCTGTGTGTAGTAAGCAAAGATATATATCCCTGCAAAGAATACAATTATCTTGACTCCCCCTGCAATCAACATGGTTTAGCCCAGGAGTAACTAATTTCAAGCACTTAAGTCTGGATCCAGCCCATTGTTATTAAGAAATAGTTTTCCTGACAACCATATACTGGGTGTAGCAAAGGGGACTCTTTTGTTACACAGGGCACACCCCTTTGGTGATACAGGACACACTCCTTTGGTGATACAGGACACACCCCCTTTGGTGATACAAGACACACCTTTGGTGCAGCACCCTGATGGTGCTATCACAATCTCCCTGATATTAATTAGCAAAAGTTGGAGTACAGGATAGTCTTAGTGAGCGATGAAGGTTAGTCCAGAGAGTGGATGCAGGGTGGGAGAAGACCATGAAACAGTTGAAGATATGTACATGGGTGCAGCTAGATAACTTTATTAGCTAAAGGTTTGCATTTGAAAACATTGATTGATTTAGAGTGTTCATTTGGGAATATATTACACAAAGAGAGGGTATAATAATCAATAGTATTTATTCATGCGCATCCATCTAAAACTCGTGCCACCAAGCAAGGTGGTAGCAAAGGAGACCTGTGAGTGAATGCAACGGGCATTTTACATCCTGTAAGTCTGAATCTGGCCCAAAGTCTTTGTGTCCACAGAAACATAAATGTTTTATTTCCTTTTAAATAAAGGTAAGATGGCAAGTTGTTTTATTTTAAATATTTATATTAATCTTGTTTAACATTCCAAGTGGAACTATCTCCACAGGCTTTCTGCTGGTGGGATTGCCAGGACACTCGATTACGCTGGTGGGAGGGAAGATGTATGTAGATAGTACAGTGGGGACGTGATATAGATGTGTCCACATACACCTTACATCAAAATGGGGAAAGATGTTAGATTAACTAAACAAATCAATTTAGCTCTGCTTACCTCTCATTTAGCATTAATTATGGGTCCCGTGGCGTGTTTTAATGGAGGTGAAGTCATTGGACCGAATCCAAAAGTGCACTGCCACTGCAAGCGTGTCATCACTACTGAAACGCACAGCGGGAGCCGGGATTTATGCTAAATATGACGTAAACAGAGTTTCATTCCTTAAACAATGATCCAAAATTCAGCTAAACACTACATGATGCGAAAAAAGCGCCATGCAGTGAAAGCTGAATGTGGACACATCTGTAAGTGCCTTCCATACTTTCCAGGAAGTGTGTCCTGATTTTATGGAATTATTGCGTCTGGATTGGGTCTTTTGTTGTTTAGAGTAGACATGAGCAAGGCCTTACTGCAACTGATTTACAAAAGCCGTGTGTGAGCGCTAGCTCCCAGGAACAAGCCACTGGAAATATGGGACGTGTTGACAATCATTCCCAACCCGATATCACATACACAGATCTCTACAATGAACACTGTACTTTCAAGACACAACATTTATTTGGAAAGCCTGCATGAAAACAGCAGCAAGTCACATGTTGAAAGTCTTTTTTTTTTGCTGTTTACACACCTGTGCTCCGATCTGCATCGCAAGATATGAAAGTGTTGTTTGCGTTTTCGGTAATTAACTGGTTTCACGTCTGTTGATTCCTTTGCTAAACATACTCCATTTTTCTCTTTGTTTTGCTTTTGCTCACAAAGAGTGTCTTGATGTTATCAAGGTGTTTTGAGAGGTTATTGAATGAGAGCATCGTCTCCCTCATGATAGAGAGGAATAACTTGTCATTTATCCTTGAAGACATGACGGGGACGGTGCCTGCAAGAAGACAGATCTTCTGCTCCATTACGAAAATATGTCACAAGTGTTTTTCCGTGGAGTTAAAGAAATAAATAAGTGACAATTTAGCACTAAAGATTTGGTGTTGCTTCTACAAAGAAAATAGGGCTAATTCACTGACCCTGACATGGCTGTTAAAGTCCACCTTCTCGATGGATGACAATCCTCCAAGTTATGAAACTGCAATGTTAAGACCCCTTAAATCTGTTTTCGTGGCTCTATTGAGGTGCTCAGGCATTTTAAGAACCCAAGTAACGTTTAGGAAAATGCAGTAGGTCCTGTTGAAGCAGTCACCTCAATATTTGTTCATCTAGCAAAATGGCGACCTCCCATGGGTGTAGTTGTTAGCTCCTGTTTAAGACACCCGATCCAAAGATCTGATATTGTTATGTTTGGATGTTTGTGTGTCCTTGTGAGGAATTTGTTAGCCAACCCTCTCTGGCAAAAGGGCCCTACAGATGTGATCACATACACCTTTACACTCAATGGTACTTCTTTTCCGACATGGAGAGCAAAGCTAATTGTAGACTGTTAATTAATGCACTAAAGTCTATTAACTCATCATTTAGTCACTCAACATTTAGTTGTAATCGGGGCTTCTGCTGAGCGTGATCAATGACAACTCCCATTCATACACACAGCAGGAGCTCTCAGGCTGCAACCAGTATTACTCACTACCTAGAAGGTTCCACTGTGTATGAATAGGTGACGTCAACTCCATTAATCGTGCTCAGCAGGAGTCCTGCAGAATGGTGAGTAACACACTTTTATTGTTCTCAGAATGTCCCTATCACCATTACCCAGTGGGTGTGTCTGCTATATATAGCATTTCTTGGTATGTATGGTGGGCTTTTCATGTTTTGGTGAAAGGTATATCTGGTCACATCTGTACCTTATTTTATCCAACACGTGTACACTTAAAATGGCAGCGGTTGAGAATGCAATACTGTGTCGCATCGCCTGACGCGCCAGCTCAAACGCAAAATCAAACGCACTAAAGGAAAACGCAGCGGTTGTCACTGATCGAACCACAAACAGTACTCACGCATGTGTGTGAGAGGAGCAGTGGTGGTGGTGTGTGGTAGTGTGAGAGGAGCTGTGGTGGTGGTGGGTGGGGGGGGGGTGGTGGAGGCACATGATGGAAGTACTGGGAGTAAATGGTGGGGTGCCAGTCCCTTACTTTGCCATGGGTACTGGACCCATAGATACACCCCTGTTAGTGATGCTGTGATTTAAAAAAGAATCACATATAACATACGCAAGTTATAACATAGATCATTTATAATATTTAACGTGTAAGCTTAGGGGCCCATTCAATTAGCCGCGATGATGAGAAAAAGCTTTCAATGTGCTTTTCCCTTCATATACAGTATGAAAAGTAAGCAAATTTTTATGCGCACCTCTATGGGGTGCGTATAATTATTCCCCCAAAAAATACACGGAATTATCTTTGCACCGCAAATATGCGAAGCTAATTGAATCGTGCTAAACATTAGGTAAATTGACCCTGCTAGCTAGCCTAGGAACACCTGTACATTATGCTGAATAACCTCTGGACAAGGGACAATAGAACTATTAGGATCCAAAGAAAGGAATTCGAGATGACCAGAGGAATGCACCAATCAAGAGGACAGAGACCTTCCTTTGATCCTGCTCTAGCCCTGAAGGCCCAAGAGCTTGTGTAATAAAGTTTATGTTAGTGGTAACCTGCGCTGGCTGTTGGTGTGATAAGTGGCTTTGGATATGCCTCTCCCTTACGGTATAAATCTTTTGTGGGTTGGACAGCAGTTGCGATTGGCTTGGTCTTCCATTTTTTTACTGGAGTTGAACAACGCATTGCACACAAATTGAACAACGCACATGTCATAAGTTGTCTGAAGTGTCCTTTGGATTGCGTAGAATACGCTCAGATCGAGTCGCAAGCATGCATGCGGATAACGCAGAATCAGATTATTTACTACGATCCCACCGCACGATAATAAACCTATAGGTTTTGAATCCGGTGCCTTATTTTCTGCCCCCCTCAGAGTGCATACATATTAATGAGCCTCTGCTTTCTGTCCATTAACCAGTGTATTGAGTCGGGATTTGTTTCATTGAATGCAAACATCAAGTTGTTTATACAAAAGTTAAACACGTTGTAGTCTCGTTGTCGTCTGGCTTTTATTGAACTTTTAGATTTCCATCAACATATTTCCAGTGCTAATGAGTGAAATATTTGCACACTGGAAAATGGATTTTTTGGGTAACTCGATCTGATTCCATCTGTCCTATCAACGCCACTTGTGGGGACTCCAAATCCATTTCCAATTAAAATCCCATCTTTCAAAGACCTTCTTGGTTGTTCGCTATGAAAACAGGAGTGTTTACCTTGGAAACCAGTGTTTCAGCCAGTGTCGTCCATCTGCTCCTCTTGGGAATTGCTAAGCCATATGCTTGCATTTTACACGGAGCTTTAAACCTCCATTCCTAATCTATGCTTTTCCCATATCCAGCAAACAAAAAAGCTCCTTAAATTTACCTTAGTAATCTGCAGGCATCTCCGACGTGAAACGTTCTCATTTAGCGGTGAGAAAATACGTCTCTTATGCTTTTCACGCTTCTTTACAACTGCGATCACTTGCGCAATTAGTTGATGTTATTATACGTTGGCGTGAAAAGCAGGAACCGAGTATTATCCCACAGCTAAAAGGACTCTGGTAGTGAAACATTTGGTTTTAATAGCTGAATTTGAACATAATTAAAGTGCCAGCTAAACATATCATCTAAAGCTGTGTTTCTCAACCCTTTTTGGGCAAGTAGCACTATGGAATCATGTCAAGTACCACTTAGCATACGATGTAGACTCATATATATTTTTTCAGGGTTTTTTCCATTAGCAAATAAATCACACAAATTGCAATATACAATTGAAGCACGATCCCAATTCAAACGTAAAAACACGCAGACACTGGGGGCCGGATTCAATTGCCCGCAAAGCTTTATATGGATCACCATGGAAACTACAGTCTTTCATGGCGATCCGTGGTTTGTAAATATGATTAATTTTATTATCGCATGAAAGTGATCTTTGTAAATAGAACCTGTTATGTCCAACCAGACAGCATCAAATAGCAAATCATTTGTAACATATTACACAGCTACCAGAGTAATAATGAGAAATGAAAGTATATAGATAGTATGGTTGTTTATCAGGAACCTCCTAATATCCTATCACCTGGATTTATTATTGAGGGTGCTGCCAGCGATAGATGTGCCTTGGAGTCCTTTGTCTGTTGCTTATTAGTCAGTCATAGAAAAGGGGACTCTGAAGAACTGCCCAATCAGAGTGCAGGAAAAATGATTCTATAAGACCTCGGTGCACTCCTGTCACTGTGCAGCTCATAATGACGATAACTGGAATCTCAGAATAGCTGCTTCTCTCTCTCTCTCTTTCTTTCACTTTCCCCTACCCTCCCTCTCTCTCCCTATCTCTCTTTCTCTGCCCCTGTTCTCGCTCTCTTTCCCCCTCTCCCCCCCTCTCGCTTCCCCCCTTATCTCCTTCTTTCTCTTCCTTCTCTCTCATTCTCTCTCTCTCTCTTTCTCTCTTTTTTCCCGTCTGTCTCTC
>WWET01000863.1:255548-272839 GCA_011038615.1 Limnodynastes dumerilii | reverse complement strand
AGCAAAAACCTGGGAAATTCCGGGGTCTGACCCTTTCACATCACCAATGAATTTCCTGGGTCTGTCCTGTCTAACAACTGTCAATCATTGTGAAAATTAGCTCTTGAAATGATGTCATTTATAGGGGACTTTACTGTGGCACACAATGATGATGTCAGTACATGGTGGCCATTTTAGCTGCATTATTTTGACTGCATTTTAGCTGCATTATTTATTCTCTCAGCAAGCTTGAGACTCTTAGGTCGGGGGTAATAAATCAGAGTGCAGGCAAAGCTCAGAGGGGAGTTCCATAACCCCTCTACTCACTATCATGTGACTCAGGGGCTGATCCAGAGCTATGACTTTACACTGAGCGTTTTAACGCTCAGCGTAACATCGCTGCTCTGCCCCCGACACTCCCCCTTGTTGGAGTGTATTTACACTCCCTTACGCCGGCTGAAGGCTACCCTAACTTCAGCCGGCGCAAGGGAGTGTAAATACGCTTGGGCAGCCTAATTGCCCTCCCTCCCCCCGCCTCCCTGCACTAACCTCAGCGTAATAACGCTGGGGGACACCCCTCCAGCGTTACTATGCTGAAGCTAAGTTTCCGTAGCTACACCGAGCTAAACCGTTGGATTGCGTGCATATTTTTAGCAGCGGATTAACTGTGCATGCGTAGTATATGTTTTGTTTTCCATACATTTGAAGTTAAGTAAAAGTGGGCGGGGGGGACGCATTTAAATGGTCTTTTGAGGGCACGGTTAATAAGATACGTACGTACGTAAATAACATATGTGCGTAAGTACACACGTAGAGACAAGGTTGCCCTATGAAGGCGTACGTCACCAAAAACCCGTCCGTGCCAGGGGACTGTCATGGGTGTTGCCTTGCTACATGGGTGGTAAACACGCGCACGTGGTAAACACGCACCCGTGAATCCGGTCCAGTATAAACATTACCAGCAACCCAAATCAATCAAATAATTGTAAACAGTAAAGAGACGTAAGAAGCGCCACCATATTACAGCACCGGGGTAGAAGTTATGGAATGGACACATGGAATTTACACAAGCTACCAAAAGTATTGATCTCAATCTCCAGCTGACGTGTCTGGTTTAGTGGATCCAGAGGTGAGTGTACGGCGGCTGACGTGACATTTTTCTGCATGATTTCCTACTGCACATGCTCAGAGCTGAGGAGCGCGCAGTCACGGACCACTCAGAGAGCAACTTGAGCTGCGGCGGCTGGCTTTTCGAGGGGCGTGTAGAGGGAAGGAAGGGGGAGACGAAGTCGATGTACAGTAAGGACAAGCGAGTGCACCCCCCGATCCAAAGCCGATCATAGACGTAACAAAGGGCTGTTTACAGGAACACATTTGCAGCGGCGCCAGGTCTGGGGGGTGACCTTCCGTGACTTGTTTCAGACCCTTCCGTTAGGATGTGACACTTCTTACACATGAGACGGGGTCAGAAATCGCTGACGATGTATTGTGCCTGTGTCACATCATCTCTACAAATACATTGTTTCATGTTTTTATTAAAAATTTTATTATTCTCTTTTATTTTATGACATTTACATTCCGACATGGCGCTCACATCAATCATATCCTCCAATCACAGTCAGCATTACACCGTACTAACCTACTCTTGCGTAACGCAAAGTAATTGGGCCCGTCGCATCATGGCGCTTAGCTGCTGTGTGCCCGCTCGCTACGTGCCGTTAATGCTTGCCATGAAAAGGCCCTGTTGTGTGCGCCTTTGTATCAGACGCAACCCGACGCGCTTTTTACAAAGCATCTAAGCGTTGTGAGTCCCTGATGGCTGTCATTACGAAGTAGGGACAGCTGAAAGTTGCTTTTCGGCTGTCTCTATTTCGAATGACAGCAGTTGAATGGAGAAGTGTGCGATTTGCATACTCATCCATTCATTTTCGGAAGTGCCACCGCAGGACTACCGGAGAGGTGAGTAACGCTCTCCGGGGACTTTGGGTTAGGCTGCGTGGGGGGACTTAGGGTTAGGCTGCGTGGGAGGACTTAGGGTTAGGCTGCGTGGAGGGACTTAGGGTTAGGCTGCCGGGGGGAGACTTAGGGTTAGGGAGTGGGTTACCTTTCGGAGCACCGTGTTCGGTGCTCCAGGGATCGATTGTTATGCCTCGTCGAGGCATAAGCAATCGATATCTCATCCAGTTCAGAACGGGCTGGGAGCGAATGGCACTCTCAAAGTAGGGCTGTTCACAACAGGGATCCACACTCGCAGCTACTGCGCACGCAATGCATCCTTATTTACGTCTGTCTCTGGATCTTGCCCTGGGAGTCATTGTATTGGCCTAGCAGCAAGAGGAAAATAATATCTGAAATTCGCAATTCCACCGAGCTGTAAACGTCAGATGGGTTTGGAGCAGTATTTGCGCATTTGTGTGTGGGGCATACGCTGCACTCATTAGTGGAGTATTAACCGTTCTTCTGCTTGAACTTCTTGAACAATTCTACATAAAAATGATTTGCTTTTCTCTTAGACTTTATCTATCGTCATTCTTATAGATTTTGTCTGCTACCATTCTTCTAGCCAGCAGAAGTTTCTGGCAATAACATCTCTGTGCACCTGGCAATGAAGTGTCAGCCCCTCTAGTCGGAAGGAGAAAACCAGAAGGTTTGCAGACGCGTTTGGAGCTCCGTAGCGAACAGTGCGATCCTCTGGGAGTTGTAATGAAGTGACATCTGGAGCAGATAGGGAAGAATTAAATAAAAGGGTTCGGGGTGAGAGGAAGGACTGCCTTATAAAGCGGGTGTTGGTGATGTGAAAATGACCTGCTGTGAGAGCCACTGTCATCCCGCTGCCCCAGGAAAAACAAGCATGAAAAGAAGGATAAACACCAGGAGGAGAAGGGAGGCCGGGATAATGCCGGGAGGGAGTGACCGGGGCCGCTTCCAGGCCTGTCTCCATCTGGTGCAAAGGAACAGGTGTAAATACTACTTCGCCCCTTGGAATTCTATGTTTCCTGGATATGAGTAACGCAAATATACAGGGAAGGGATCAGTCAGAGGAGCCTTTCCTGATGTGCTAAAAATAGTAGCAGGTTTCGGCGGTGAGGGGTGCGCTGAGCCAAACACTTGCTGCAACTCGCTGTACAGTCATTCGCATGGAGGCTTTGCCAGATGAGCTGTGTGTAGGTTAGGAGTGAGGCCAACATACAAAAATCTGCTGGGAACATATACTGCACAGCGGTGCGTGTGTGGTACAAGGGCCTTTGGGAACTGTTAGTCGTATAAGGGTCCATATGTCACCTACAATGTAGACCTGCCGCCTAGGAATACACTGATAAGTATGGCACATCCCTGATGAGTTCGTATGACTGAAATGCCAGCATTTCAGTCACAGAGTCTTGTATTATGCCGGCTGACCTTTGTGCCACCCTATTCTCTCCTCATCCTCCCCTCCCCTGCCTTGCCAAAACATCTGCCCTCCTTCTCCTCTCCTTAAAATTGAATCTTGTACCAATCCCAAGCAGTGAGAGTAGCAGGTAAGTAATTGCTGAATATGGGTTCTTAGGACTTGATTCACACTTAAGAATGCTTCCGATTTTAGGTGCGTATATTTAAGAACGGATGAAATGCGCATGCGTAGTGACTTTTTCATACACTATTTGCATTGGACTTATGTTCATATGTATATTCTGTGCTTCGGATTTCAGGTGTGGTTTTTTTAAGAACGGATCGACTGCCCATGCGTAGTAACTTTTGTACGCTATTAACGTTGGACTTAAGTGCGTAAATTACATACTTATACACTGCGAACCTAAAGTCTGTAGGTACGCAGTAACATCCGCAGAAATGAGCATTCTATGAATAAGTAAATAGGACGATATGCAGAAATGGGTGGAGAGAAGGTGCGGTTATGCACTTGCGTTCCTAAATAGACACCCTATGCATTGAAATACAAAACTACAAGTAAGGGAGCCCTAAGGCACTCGTAACATAAGAACCTGAAAACGGGGGGCCATGCCGAGGGAGTGTCACTGCTATTAGTTGCATATATTTAGGAACCTATCGCGTTCTTAAGTGTGAATCAGGTCCTTAGTGTAGATGCATCAAGGAAAAGAAATCAACTGACAACTTAATTCCAGTGAAAAGGAAAAGAATGTTTATTTTTATATTTTCTTTTGTTTCTTTGAGAACGAGCAGAAAACTTTTACTTTCTTACAGAATGCAATAAGAATCAATTTTCAGTTGACCATTAACTCAATATCAGAGTTTTATGTGCATAACATACAGTACATTTCAATTTCACCTCACAAATTTCAAGTAGTAAATTTAAACATATTTACCAACAATTAAATAATATTTTCTTTTTAAGTAAACCAACAACAGTTTTTGTCAGAATAAACAGTTTTAATTTCAGTGTAATAATAATAAACAATCTCAATTTTATAATTGGATTAGAGTTCTGAAAAACAATGGCAAGACCTTAGTTTCAGAGACAGCTCCTTACACCCCTCCCGTCACTAGGCCAAGTCAAACCATACAATATAACCTTTCCCATGTATAACGCTTTGTATCAAATCTTCTTTATATTTGGCAACACAAAAGTTAACTTCTCCTTATTTTACACTTTAAGTTTTAGAATAGGACACAGGTTCGCATTCAGAGTACCAGACGTATAACATATATGTCCGGTGTTTAGCGATTTTTACTGCTGCGCATGCGTAGTCATTTTTTTACATAATCTATGTATCTTTTTATCTATGTATTCTTCTTTCAGACAGCATTTACACAATCTACGTAAGAAAAAGGTACTTAGATTACGTTAAAAATGACTACGCATGCGCAGTAGTAAAAATCGCTAAACACCGGACGTATATGTTATATGTTCGGTACTCTGAATACGGTTCTAGTCTCCTCTCTTTCTTTTCAACTATGACAGTCTTAGTAAATTGAATTAATCTGTACTCTCTCCCTAAATTACTGCGACTTTCGCTACTTGAACCTTCCCCGCCTCCTCTTCAGAAGGCTAATATCATTTATACTCGTTTCTGTCCTTTTATATGCTCTTCTTCTCTTTCTTTTGCTGTCTTAAATCTTCATCCCTTCTGTTCACCAAAGTATGTTTCTGGTAATTAGCTATTTCACTGTCTCTGCTTCAACTCCCTCTGCACAGCAACCCCTCCGACCTTCACTTTCTTTGCGGCTCTCCCGAAGGCTCCACATCTAACTCCTCCGGTACCACTCTCTCTCCCTCGTTTTCTAGCTATCACCGGCTCCGATGCTCTCTCCTCTGTCACCAGAGACCAACTGTCTCCTCGAAACTTCTAGGGCCCCACGCGCTAAACTCCCCCAGCCAATCAGCTGTCTGTTGCCAAGCAGCAGACTTACACTAACTCTCACTCCCTATGCGCTGCCTCCCGGCTAAAGCCCTCGTGCTCCCTGCAACCATGCATTGCAGGGGTGCCACAGCATAATAATTACTCAGAGAGACAGGGTGAAACACACACACATAAACAACATAATACCCCCCTCCTCTGTGCCCGGCCATAGTCTTAAAGACTGCGTGTATGCAATCTACGTTGCGAAACGCTATGTAAATAGCGTACAAGAATGACTACTCATGCCCAGTAACTTCAATCGATTAGTTACAGAAGGACTGGCACAGAGGACGGAGGTCTGAATATGGGCCAGAATGCTAAACCGTCAACATTCTGATCTGTCGACATTTTTCCACATCAACATTTTGACTGTCAACATTTCGTACCAGACCCTTAATCATTCTGCAAAGTATCTATGGACAGGGACCCAGAATACTACTCCCAGTCTACTCCCACTGGATGATTCAGGCTTGACTCTCAGTATTATTGCAGCAATTAAGAGGAAACTGTTGAGGATCCAATGTTCCCATGTTTATATTTTCATGCCATTAAGTTGTTTGATGACTGGAACAGGCATATAAAGCAATATGTGGCCCTCCAGGTAAATCTACAAGTCCAGTCATGCTCGGTCAGTTCATTTACCCCTATACTGTTGTAGCCTGCTAGGACTTATAGTTTTGCAAGCCTGGAAAGCCACCTATGCCTGGATTAGGTGTGGTGTGCGAGTTATAATATTATTTGATCAACCTTCATACACTCAAAAACATTAGTCTAACAGTGTCTGAATGTCGATGCATATAAACTCAACCGGGTTGTTTTCCTGACCACAATAACATCAACGGTATTATGATATTGACCTTGACGTTGCTGACACTTGACCATATACCACCTGGATTGCAAAACTGTGTTTACTTATGTAACCACATTGATAATCCTTTCAAAGAACACCATCTAGAGAAGTATTGACTTAGAAAACCTTTTTTGGCCCTCCATATAGTGAACAATCTCTTTTCCTACTACTGACACAGTCCATCCATATAAATGACCCATTGTGGACTTTCAGGACCCATAGTGGAACAAAGAGTGACTTTCTTTTCTCCAAAGTCCACTTGAGTTGGAAAGGTTGACCATGTTGTTGGAGTTGGAAAATCAGTGATCAAGAATTCCTCTCAAATCAATAGGAATCAGTTTAATTTGTAAACCAGTGTTAAGGTCTTTTCATTGAAGTTCCACCTCTTTTTCCCTGGATTCTAAGGCTACAGGAACTTCCATTTAAAACGGTCTTAAAAAGAATTTTGGACTCTCCCCAGAAAACAACTCTCTGTGTTACAACTTCATCCTTGAACCTCCCTTTCTGTTTTCAGAGTTTGTGTTTACACTTCAAGTCTGCATACAACGTTATTCCACTCCTGTCATAATTAAGCACATAGGTGTATCTATAGTGGGTGCAGGGTGTGCAGTGCACACGGGCCTCTCAGAACAGGGGGCCCTGTGACATGCATCCTGCACCCAGGGTTGGCAGGGGAAGGTGGTTTATTTGACATCTGTTTCTTCCCTCTAAGATCTTCCGGAGGAAAGAAATAGATACCAAACGAGTTCCCCTTCCCTTGCGGTGGGACTGTCCGTATTCACGGGCGAAAAAGGGGTGGGGCTTACAGTACCGTCAGGCCCCGTCCCTTTTAAAAGTCCACTAATTGGGACAGTCCTGTCGTGGGAACGGGGGGGGGGGCATGTACAAATCCTGCACAAGGACCCCCTCATTTCTTAAAATGCCCCTGATTAAGCAGTTGGGCAATCTCCACACTTCCCTGAGCCCTGGGCCTTTCTGATGGGATCGCAGTGATTGGATTATTCAGGAATTTGAACAATCCCATTATTGGGTGGAAGAGTTTATGGTTCGTTATGTTGGCATTTAAACAAATCAATCCATGCCATACACTATGAACTAAGTGCAGAGTTTATTAATAAGAGGAAAACAGGTGGAAAGTTACACCTGGGCAATACCATGTAGAATTTCAGGGGGTAGTGAATGAAATGTATTCTTTGCATGCAGGCAGAATACTTTGCTTTTGCTTATTGCACACAGCTGATAATCGTCTGATACACTTATTATTATCAAGGAGTGTGTATTCCCCTTTATTTCTCTGCTTCTTTTCTGTCTATAGTATTTTGTCATAGATGATTTCACCTGGATCCACTCATCATCGAGTAAGAGTTTATTATTGAGATAATAGTCATGGCCTCATATACCAAGAATAACCTTGATAAATGTTTACATAGTACATACACCTCTCCTGTTGGTGCAGGTTTTCTTTTTGCAAAACAAACATTATCTGTTCCCTGATCTTTTTCTTTTTCAAATTTCTGATTTACTGTTGACTTTGTTAACAAGGTGGAAAATCAAATATGCTTTCTCCAACCCTTGACTGAACTGACCCTTCTCCAACTCTGGCAGATCTATATTTATTGTCTTGTTCCGTTCCTAACAAGTCCTGGATCTACAGTATGTATTTCTCTATAGATTGTGTCAATGTTTTGACCTCAGTAATCACTTGTATTGGATTTTTTATTAATTGTTTTATTTTTTTGTTTTTTGTAATAACTCTTTTCGTCAATTGGAACTCATCTTGGATTCCAACCCATCTTTTTTATTTAATGCACCGTTATATATAGATTTAATTAATACAATCTGAATATATAAGAAATAACATATTTTTCTTGAAAAGGTTTTGGTTAAATACACTAAATTACATTTTATTTTTCATAATTCTGCATTGCTGAATTATTGTAACTTTTAAACAATATGTAAAATCTAGCAATGTAAATATAACGGTTATACTATAATTATGTTTTGCAAATGTATCCACTATAAGGAGTACAGTACTTTCTTTTCCTTTTGGTTGTGTAAACAACACCATTGAGATAAATAGATGTCTAAGATTTAGTACCCATTCTGCAAGTAATTAGTAGTCAAATAAAATATTAATTAAAATTACTGGATGCATTTTCTTTATTTTCCAGGAATACTAAATGTGGATTTCACTGTTACAATTTTTTTTTTTTGGTATTAATTAAACCTAAAGAACTTACATTCAAAAGTGGGAGGGTAAAGTTTCGGACTGTTGTTGTACGATATAAGTAGATTCCCATGAACATGTGGACTTGCTTACAGCTGGGTCTCCATCACAGGTGTTTGGTCTCAGAGTCTGGAGAAGGAACATTAGCAGGCAGTAAATTTTGAAGCCAAAGTTCATTTCTGGTCCTTTGACACCTCCATAGCAGATTAATGGGACAGCAATCTCCAAAGTACCCTCAATAAAACTTAACGTTAATGGGTATTATGTTTTCTTTACAAAATTAAAAAGATTGGTTACACTCAGCCTTTCACGCTTGGGAATATGTAGCATCATTAAGAATACAAAAGGATTTATTTCAGGTTTGTTTGTAAGAGATGGGCCTTTGATTTACATGTATTGAATTTCTGGCTGTGTTCCTAGAATTGAAAGGTGGAAGGGGAATCTCTGTGTGATGTACCTTTAGAGTCTCAACTGATGACATTTGTAGGGTCAAGTATTTTCCTGGTTGAAACAGCTATAGGAGGAGATCCAGGGAACACCATTAGGATAGAGAGATAGATATGAGCTAGATATGAGCTAGATATGAGCTAGATATGAGCTAGATATGAGCTAGATATGAGCTAGATATGAGCTAGATATGAGCTAGATATGAGCTAGATATGAGCTAGATATGAGCTAGATATGAGCTAGATATGAGCTAGATATGAGCTAGATATGAGCTAGATATGAGCTAGATATGAGCTAGATATGAGCTAGATATGAGCTAGATATGAGCTAGATATGAGCTAGATATGAGCTAGATATGAGCTAGATATGAGCTAGATATGAGCTAGATATGAGCTAGATATGAGCTAGATATGAGCTAGATATGAGCTAGATATGAGCTAGATATGAGCTAGATATGAGCTAGATATGAGCTAGATATGAGCTAGATATGAGCTAGATATGAGCTAGATATGAGCTAGATATGAGCTAGATATGAGCTAGATATGAGCTAGATATGAGCTAGATATGAGCTAGATATGAGCTAGATATGAGCTAGATATGAGCTAGATATGAGCTAGATATGAGCTAGATATGAGCTAGATATGAGCTAGATATGAGCTAGATATGAGCTAGATATGAGCTAGATATGAGCTAGATATGAGCTAGATATGAGCTAGATATGAGCTAGATATGAGCTAGATATGAGCTAGATATGAGCTAGATATGAGCTAGATATGAGCTAGATATGAGCTAGATATGAGCTAGATATGAGCTAGATATGAGCTAGATATGAGCTAGATATGAGCTAGATATGAGCTAGATATGAGCTAGATATGAGCTAGATATGAGCTAGATATGAGCTAGATATGAGCTAGATATGAGCTAGATATGAGCTAGATATGAGCTAGATATGAGCTAGATATGAGCTAGATATGAGCTAGATATGAGCTAGATATGAGCTAGATATGAGCTAGATATGAGCTAGATATGAGCTAGATATGAGCTAGATATGAGCTAGATATGAGCTAGATATGAGCTAGATATGAGCTAGATATGAGCTAGATATGAGCTAGATATGAGCTAGATATGAGCTAGATATGAGCTAGATATGAGCTAGATATGAGCTAGATATGAGCTAGATATGAGCTAGATATGAGCTAGATATGAGCTAGATATGAGCTAGATATGAGCTAGATATGAGCTAGATATGAGCTAGATATGAGCTAGATATGAGCTAGATATGAGCTAGATATGAGCTAGATATGAGCTAGATATGAGCTAGATATGAGCTAGATATGAGCTAGATATGAGCTAGATATGAGCTAGATATGAGCTAGATATGAGCTAGATATGAGCTAGATATGAGCTAGATATGAGCTAGATATGAGCTAGATATGAGCTAGATATGAGCTAGATATGAGCTAGATATGAGCTAGATATGAGCTAGATATGAGCTAGATATGAGCTAGATATGAGCTAGATATGAGCTAGATATGAGCTAGATATGAGCTAGATATGAGCTAGATATGAGCTAGATATGAGCTAGATATGAGCTAGATATGAGCTAGATATGAGCTAGATATGAGCTAGATATGAGCTAGATATGAGCTAGATATGAGCTAGATATGAGCTAGATATGAGCTAGATATGAGCTAGATATGAGCTAGATATGAGCTAGATATGAGCTAGATATGAGCTAGATATGAGCTAGATATGAGCTAGATATGAGCTAGATATGAGCTAGATATGAGCTAGATATGAGCTAGATATGAGCTAGATATGAGCTAGATATGAGCTAGATATGAGCTAGATATGATAGATAGATAGATATGAGATAGATAGATAGATAGATAGATAGATAGATATGAGATAGATAGATAGATAGATAGATAGATAGATAGATAAGTTGACTGACATTGGTATTTTTATGAGGTATTTCTCAGAATGTGTCAGATGTACAATTACCTGGTTTAAGACTCTTAATAATTTGTTCCTTGAAGTAAAATATAAATACTGTACATTCTTCAGCAAAATCGGTTCCTTTAAACCCTATTAAAAACAAAGGAAGAATTGGAAGAATTTCTCAGAAGACCTGTCCCAGGACATATCGCTTCTTTCCTTGAAATCCCCAAGGTCTTACACTTTATGTGTTATATCTATGTCAGGAGGCCGTCTCGTCACTGAAACTTGGCTAAACTCACATCAACATCCTTTTATCAGATCTATTAAGTGACATTTTCATGTTGATTGTAATCTGTAAATATTATTTTGCTGTGTTCCACTTAGAAAGACAGCTGCATTAGGTGCCCCTCATAGGCCCTGTCCTACAGATAAAAGGAGAATGATGATTTATGCTGCTGGACAGATAAACATTAAAGAGGTGACGTCTGGAGATTCTTAGTCTGGAGATGTTGCTGGTTTACAAAACACAGATGATCAATTTAACACAGCACAACCCTGGGTAACAGAGGCTCCATGAATAATAATAATAATAATAATAATAATAATAATAATATGAAAAATAATGACAAAGGACTGGATCCAGACTTAAGTTCAGATTCTGTATTACAACCTTACAATTCCGCCATGCAGAGGGCCCACATATGGCATGGGCTTTTGGAACGCCCTTATTGTACATTCAGCACCTTGATTGACTTATACGCATGTAAGCGGACCCCCCTTTTTTCCAATACTATACCCCATGTACTTTACGTGTGCAGTACAAACCGACAGGCGACTTATGTATTTTAAAGACCGGGGTCCGCAATAAGCATTTCCGCACAGATTTGCGTTCAGACATACAGTAAGTGTTCAGAACTCTACACGGGAGAGGGCCGTGACAGGAGAGCACATGCCCCTCTTCCTTGCGCACTCTCAGAAGCGTACGAAAAACGCAGAGAGATCTGGACCAGGCCCCTGATTAAGAGTTGCAGCCGTCCGAGGCTAAAGAAAATCGTAGTCCCAAAACCCCGGGCAAAAATGATGATGAAAACTTCTTTCAAATTTGTTTTCCTTCACCTAAAGCAATATTAACCCTTTTATTCAGCTACAGGAGCTTCAAAGCGTTACGTAATCTGATAGCGCTGTATAAAAACCTGTTAATAAATAAATAAATACAGTTTAATTGAAGCATTCGAGCTTCAGTCCCTCTCCTAAAGAAACTTGTGGTGGTGCCCCTTTAAAGCCATGCACCCTATACTGCAGCCTACTGAGCCTAAGGGTTCATCAGACACTGCTGATCACTCATGTACAGTGCACATATCGGGCTGGCTTCGGACCTCTGCTATTACTGCGCTCGGGGCTCTGAAACCAGCGCTTACTGTACTATGTACAAACCTACCTCTTCCCACACAGTGGAAGTGCTTCTGGTAATGGCGTGCTCGAACCACTTATCAAAATAGGGCGTCTTCCAATCCTGGTGACTGGAAAACTTTCATTCATAAAGACTGAACCTTATTAAGGGTTGGATTCACAACTCTGTAATTGTGCGACATACGTCCTTAATTTACAGATAGTAGCTACCCACTAGATGGCCCACTAGATGGAGATGACCGAGGCTGCTGTGAGACTCATTGTACAGCTCCGGACCTGCCTCTAGGGGCTGCTGTTTAGACTTAGCCTCCATGATTCATTTACAGCACCTGAGCATCTAGGATATAGAGGGCGCTTCTAACTAACACAGGTGCTGGTCATTAAACTGCCAAAAGGCTGACCTGTTACACACGCTACTCATACTTATCTACAAATAACGACTTTATAAAAGGGGGCATAGATTTTATTAATAATCAAGAACTGACTATGTATATGTAGAGAGGTGGCATACCAGCAGGTGGGGAGGTCAGCTGCAGGGAGACCCCAAACGGAGGACAGGCAGCTCCTGTCCTCGGTGCTATGGAAGGCTATAGCCACTCGAATCACCCTCTCTTTCACATTGCGCGTGCCCAAAGACTCAGGGAGACATGCCGAGACCCCGCCACCTGGCATAACTAACAGCTACTCTAGAGAGGTGTGTCCATCCTGGAACCATACCTTGACTACACCCTTAAGCGTAATATAGCAGCAACCTATGCCCCGTCTGTAAATAAAACACCATGTTAATCAATACAATAAACAGGGAAGGGAGAGAGGGAAAAGCTGAAGCAAGAAGGGAATAGCACTTCCTGTCATCTTAATTTATACCCCTTACCCCCCACCCCGTATCCCCCCGTACTGTTTATTGGTTTCTGCTTGATTTTGGGTATACATTCATGTTCATTTGTATGTTTTGGGGTTTACCTTGTGCTCATTGTTATATTCACTCTTGTTTGTATTTTAGTACACCTGTATCGTTGTAGTTACCGGTAGTTGAACCTTGTGCTCCCGCTTCTAGTGTTTTGTATAACTATTACTTTGTGCTCAGTGTGTCCTCTAACTTCTGTTTATTCTTTTAGTGTTTATAGCCTGTAGGTTTAGTTTTGTTCCTGGTTGTGTCATTGTTATTGTAGCTCCCAGTTCACATTCTCTTTTTACCTGTATTCTGTAGTCATTGCAATAATAAACACTTTTGGTTTATTCACCCTGGCCTGGTTATCAGTGCTTGGTTTCACCTGGGGCCGCCTTCCAGAGAGCGTGACCTTCTCGGTGTCCTGCCGCAGAAGCCTATCCCCCACCATCAGGGGCCCTAGTGAAGACCAGGCCCCAGTTACATTCCAGACCCTGGGAGCCGTTCCATAACAACATTAATACAGTATTTTCTCTATAGAGTCTGTAATGTAAAGTGTTTTTTCTTTTCGTTTGGAAATAATTTAGGAAATCTGGATAGTGATTTTCTTTTAAGATCAAATGAATATTATTTGGATGCATTGTTGCAGGGCCGATACACCAGCTTCTACTCCACCTGCCACCGGTGACCAGACGCTGAACACAGATATCAGACAATGACTGGGATTCTTTCTATAAATGTAGCACAACCGGTAACAGTCATATAATAGGTTTAAACATGTTTGCATCAATCACAGTGAATGTAGAAGAGAAAGTGCTCGGAGACACTGTCACTCCCTGTTAATACACTCGGCTGTATCAAGTTTTTGTTTATTTTGAGATTTTTGTTCAGTAAATTGAGTGGCGCCGACTACAGAGCCCAATCGTAGTGAAATCCTGTGTTTGTGTAAGTGGAGGGGGGGCAAGACTGTAGGGTATGTGATAGCGCCATGCGTCAGGGGTTGTGTAAGCGCATTGTATCGTGTTATCCTTTCCTTGCCGTATCGTTACATCATCACCTGTCGGCGTGTTATTTTTAGACTGCAATGTGAGCCGCCTGTATACACCATAAGACGTAATCACTGATGTACTCGCAAGCCCTGGGAATGAGTTAGCTGATCGTGGGATGTTTAGATACTGGTTGCTTTATACTATTACATTGTTACGCCACCGCGTTACACATCATCGGAGAAGGATTAGACATAGGACATTACCACCGGCACAGTACACATCAGCTTACCGCCGTGATTGTCATAGGTCAGGGGTTTGATGTAACTGTAGGGGGTATTAGGGATGCAGCTGAGAAGAGGGGGGCCCGTAACAGCTGCTCCCCCTGCACTGTAAGCAAGATGGCAGAGGCTGACAGCTTAAAACTGCGCTTGGCGCTGCATGTGCACAATGCCGGACAACGCCCCTCCCCCTCCCCGGCTAATCTAAAACACTCCCCGAGGCGGCATTACACCACCTCTTTGGGCCTGATCCAGACTACGCCGATGTATGGACATATACTTCCCCCGACACGCCCCCCTGTCCCAGCGTATTTTCCCTCACTTACACCGGCTGAAGACTACCCTAACCTCAGCCGGCGTAAACGAGGGTAAATACGCTGGGAAATGAGCGTCTTTACTAAAATCCCTCCCTCCCTCATTAAACTACCTCCTCCCGCGTACCTACACTAACATTTGCGTAGTAACGGCGAGGGACGCCCCCTCAGCCGCTACTATGCTGATACTACGGACTACGTTTCTGTAGTTAGGCCGGCAAACATCTGGCAGAACGGCGGGCGGCATAGATCTGAATCAGCCCCTTTCTTACTAATCTACTCTATGCAGACTTTAAAGACTTCTCTAACTGGTGCGTAGATTGCGTTAAAGACCGACTACACATGCCAGTCATTCATTTCAGAAGACGCTGAAGAAGCCAGAGTGTGAATCGGGTCCCATGTCACTATAAAGCAGCTTATTGCCAGCACCTCATACAAAAGCCACTCACCAGAAAAGCAAAACACAGCGCTCCATGAATATTTGGGCTGTTATTTACATAAATATAAATGTGACTGAATGGATTCACCCAAAAATGGACTATTGTAATGTGTTGTATTAATGTCATAAAACAATACATTGCCCAAACTAAAGTGTCAGTGGACAGTCACAGATCCGTTTTCACATGGCGTTGCGTGCGTATTTTTAGGTATGTTGTAACTGCGCAAGCGTAGTAACTTTATTTACGGAAGTTACGTTTAATATACGCACGTATGTACTTTAGGCACGGACATGTGAATGGCACTTGGGGACATACGTACGGATGGGCGGCGTAGAAATACGTACTAGAAGATTTACATGAAGGTGGGTGGAGAAGGCATTTAAATGAATGCTTGAAGGCGTGGCTACACTGAATCACACACACGAAAGACATATACACACTTAAGTACACACGTAAAGATCGGAGTGGTCTATGGAGGTGTAAGTCTGGGATTGCACGGCCGGGAGAGGGGAGTGTCGGGGGTGTTGGTGGGTGTGGCCTTGCTACGTGCGTGCGTATAATTGCGTGCTTTCAAAAACTGTTCCTATGTAGCTGCTACTCGACACCATCACTTTTACAGTAGTTGTGTTGGCCAAAAATTGAATGAGGTGTAGAATATTGGGACATATAAACCTCATGGGTGGAACATTTTCTGGCTGATACAGGACACGCCTCTTCTGGCAGATACAAGACACGCCTTCTATAGCTGACCACACGACACCCCTCCTCTAGCATTGGCTGACACAAGACACGCCTCTTCTGGCTGATACAAGACATGCCTTCTATGGTTGAGAACAAGACACGCCTTCTATGGTTGAGAACAAGACACCCCCCCTCTTGCATTGGTTAAGACTAGACACGCCTCCTGTGGCTGAATACAACACATTCTACCTCTGGCTGAGTACAAGACACGCCTCCTCTAGTGTAAATAAGCCACCTCCTCTGGCTAGTATAAAATATGCTTCCTCTGGCCAGAACATTAGACTGCCTGGCTGAGTGCAACATGGGTAAGTCGGGTTTGCCAGGAGATCACGGAGGGATGAAATATATGCCGGTATGGGAATATGCAAATCGAGTCCTGAAGGCATTAATTTGCATTATATCATGGCCTCAAGCCCATTGCAGGAGAGTTATCTGCTCTTCCCGGTTTTCTGGGAGAAACGCCCAAATTCCCAGATATTTCGGGATGCACATTTCTGTCACTTCCAGAATATCAGCACCTTCTCCCCAGCTCCTATAGGGGCTGGGACTCATGTGAATGTCTAATGTTCTCCGTAAAGTGCTATTGAAAATTTGTGACACTATATAATACCGCTTTCACATCATAATTAGCAGCTCCTGGATCTCGTCCTCTCGCCAATGCGCCATCTTCTCATCTGAGGAACGGCAGCATATGATGACATCATCATATGCTGCCTGTTTTTGTATCCATTCAGGTTGCAATGTGAAAAACGCGGGTTAAGAACAACCCTGGACCTTTCTCATTGCCACCCTTCCTGGGAAAAACCCTTCTTTTTTGCTGGGTCATTCGACCTAGGTCAACCGGAAGTGGCGGTTTCACATCACCACCAAATACCCGGGTTCTTGCCGAGACCCGGGTTTTTGGCGAAAAACACAGGTATTTGGTGGTGATGTGAAAGTGGTTTAAATAAGCGTTATTAATAATTGTGTAATACAGGAGCCAGTAAATGCACATTCAGCCTTTGCAGATGAGTTGGAGTGAGTTTATCTCATCATTGTCATTGTCTGTGGTTACGGTTGTTCATTAATATTCCGTCCCATCTCCTTTGTAATAGACATCTTGCTGCTGTCAGGGCTAATCTGGATCTTGCACAACAAGATGTGATAGAATATGTTATTGACAAGCTCCGGAATGAATCAGCGGTATCAAGGTGTTGCTGTATGATATCACCGTGTAACACCTGTCTTCAGGGGCAGAAAGTGCCAGTCCTGGGCCCCATGGCAAATAGACGGGGTCCGAGTCTGGATGGGCGGGACTAGGCAGAGCCTGGCGGGACCACTGACGGAAAGAAGCCGGCAGAAGCTAACTGCTTAAAGCGCTCAGCTCTCACACACGGGGCGCCAAGCGCTGTTTTAAGCTAGATCCCATAGACACAGGGGTATAGGAACC
>WWET01000863.1:231922-244153 GCA_011038615.1 Limnodynastes dumerilii | reverse complement strand
TGTGTGTGTATGTGTGTGTATATGTGTGTGTATGTGTGTGTGATACACAGTTGAGGATTATCATTTATTATTAGCGTTATTAATGCTGCACAGGCTAAGTCATGCGCTGATTAGTTTGATATAAGACTTGTGAGAGGACAGTAAGGAGATGACTGTAAATAGCTCAGTTTATCCCTAACCGGCCCAAATACACACAGAGTCTGATCCAGTGCTTAACATCAGCCCAGTGGCATGACGCGTTTCAACTGAGCATGCTAAGAACACAAGCCGCTGCTTAACCACTTGTGTTCTGAAGGGCTGTTTCATGGGCGAGAAGGGAACTATTTGCTGTTCCAGCAATCAAAATTCCACAGTGATACAACAGACACCGCAATGGCGGCTTTATATATTAGACAGGATTCGAGTTTAGAAAAAGTTGAAAAAGGCCCAATATTGAAAACCCGACATTTCCTCTCCCCGGGGAACCTGCTCTGATATCCCTGTACTCATGTCGTGTCCTGGTACCTGTGTGAGGGGTGCAGTCGCCAATCTGGGGTGTGGGGGAATGGAGGGTTAGGGTAAGGCTGCAGGGGAATGGAGGGTTAGGGTTAGGCTGTGGGGGAATGGAGGAATAGGGTTAGGAAAGCGTTAAGGGCAGGGTTAGGTTAAAACATGTACTCTGAGTACATTCACATTGTGGCTGACCGCCATTTCCACCATGCATTACAGTGTAGTTCCTGCGCTTAATTTTGGATTGTTTTAGATTGGATTGTTTTAGAAAGGGAAGGTTTCTGGGAATGTAGATGCATTGTGATTGGCTGCTCTGTGAACATACGCCCCCTGCTGTACCTGTGCAGTGATATAGGGTGTTGCTGTTGCGTGTGTAGCAGCCTGAACGTAGTGACAAAAAAAAAATCACCCCTTACATATTCTTTTGTTGGTAATTTATACCATAACTTCAGGGTTGCCGACTTTTAAAAGCTTCCCTCCGGGAGATCCTGGAGGGAAGCCATGCAGACATACAGGGGGCGGGACTTAACACGATTTATGCTAATTATGTCATTAAACCCCGCCCCTTGACAATCAATTACCCTTTTGAAGTTTCATAGGGATGGGGGTGAGTCCTTACCTGTCCCTAGCAACACTAGTATACTAATGTTGCCATGCAGGGGGGCAGGACTCCAGGCCGTGGTTTCATAGAAACCACGAGCCTCAAGTCCCTTGCAGGAGATTTCTCAGCTCTCCCGGGATACCGGGAGAACTGCCTGAATTTTGGGAGCCTCCTGGACATTCCGGGAGAGTCGGCAACCCTGCATAATTGTAAGTAGCACTGCCTTTAAAAAATGGTGCTAGCTGTGGAGGACTCAGTAGAGGGCGCTGCAGGGAGTAGCAGAAGAGCAATTGTGAAACTTTTCTATCTCACAATAATCCAGAAAGTCTTGAAAACTGAGATTTCTGTGTGGGCTCTCTACTACTTTCTGAACCAGGTCAGTAAAATGGCACCAATCAGTTATAAAAAACACTATAGGCTGCACTAGCAGCTGATAGACAACTGAGTTATGGTATAAACAAGGTTTATCATGATAAGACCCTCCAACATGACCCATTCCATTAGCTACAATATACTCCGCTCCTGAGCTTCCAACTGTCACTCACCTGGTGAACTGACAAATGATATTTAAAAAACTATTTGTCTCTCCAACAAAGGTGGTTACCATAGTAACTGAAGTTGGAAACTGAGGAGCAGAGTATTTTGTACCTAATGGAATGGGTCATGTTGGATGGTCGGTGATAATAGTGTGATATATGTGAATTAATATGCGGAGTCATCATCAGTCGGCAGTAACTGAACCTATTTAGTTGCGTTAAATGATAAAATGCTAATATGTACATACTGCATAAAATAGTTATTGAGAATGTACAGTAATTCTGTTATATTGCGTTCATGTAATATAAATGTAAGTTTTTATTTTTAATGTGATGTTTGATTGATTTTCCTGAACATACTATTATTTAAGAATATGATTAGAAAATTAGAAATGTTTGTATTTTGTGCCAAAATATAAAGAGATGGCAATAAAGCAGAAAGTCTTGAGAGCTGACACGTCGGTGTGTGCTCTCTATAACTCTCCGAACCAGATGCTGAGAGGGAGCCTGTAACACATGCATCTTCGTATCTTTAGTAGGCCGACATTGATTGTGTTCTGATGTACATACGGTAGATGGAGCGCCAGCAGCTGGTCGTAACCGTAGCAACTGAATCAGCCATACTTATATTTCAGCCATGTGTAATACAAGATGGCAAAGGGCATATTTATGAATAGTCTATGTAGAAAAAAAACACAAAATCATTGCAAAAATGTGTAAATGATAAGAGTCAATGAAAGAATATATGGTTATATTTGTCAGTCACTAAGGACCTGATGCACACTTAAGAATCTTCTTAAAATAAGAACTTAAAGTCACTCCTGGGCAAAACCATGTTGATTGCAGGGGGAATTAATTTAATTGTATTCTTTGCATGCAGGGATATATCTTTGAATTGCTTACTGCACACGGATACTGACCAGCGTTATTATCACACTGTTATTTATCACCTCTCATCTCTAATACTATTATATTATTACACAGATTCTGACCAGCGTTACTATCACACTGTTATTTATCTCCTCTCATCTCTAATACTATTATATTATTATTACACAGATTCTGACCAGCGTTACTATCACACTGTTATTTATCTCCTCTCATCTCTAATACTATTATATTATTATTACACAGATTCTGACCAGCGTTACTATCACACTGTTATTTATCTCCTCTCATCTCTAATACTATTATATTATTATTACACAGATTCTGACCAGCGTTACTATCACACTGTTATTTATCTCCTCTCATCTCTAATACTATTATATTATTACACAGATACTGACCAGCGTTACTATCACACTGTTATTTATCACCTCTCATCTCTAATACTATTATATTATTACACAGATACTGACCAGTGTTACTATCACACTGTTATTTAGACTTGGGCTGGGAAAAATCACCTCTCAACACTAGTACTGTTTGCAACAGATGAAATATGACTCCCCTGCAATCAACATGGTTTAGCCCAGGTGTGACTTTAAGTTCTTATTTTAAGAAGCTTCTTAAGTGTGAATCAGGTCCTAAGTCTCTTAGAATATCTTAGAATATCACAGAGACTCCCTGAATACTGGGTAATCTCCTTGACTTCACGAAGTGTTTACAATCTCCATGATGCTAATTCAGTTACAAAAACCAATGATGACTGAATGCAGAAATTGTGTCCTATTTCCCTGCATTGAGGCCTATGGAGGTGGACATTTTCATGGAGACCAAGATGTCATCAAAACTGGTCATTATTTAAGAAAACATGACTTCAATAAGACAGAAATGAAAGATACACTTTGGTCTCTTGTGAATCGGCTGCAGCGTCACCTACTTTTATCTCTTTTATAAAGATGAAGAAGTCAGCAGATCCTGTTCACAGTCTCCACAATAACACTGAAAGAATTTATTCACCGACAATATAACAATATTATACTGATGCCGCCATTTTTATGGAGCTATTCTTTGGACACACCCCTTTGGCAGCACAGGACACATCCGTATTGAGCGTATTGATAGTGCTATCACTAGCTCCCTGATATTCTTTTGCAGAAGTTGGAAAACGTGATGGATCGGCCAAGTGCTACTGGACCTTATTCCATAGTGGGAAACGGGTACTCACCAATAAAGGAAGAAAGGTTGAGAACCACTGTAATATATTTAATGAATTCATTTATTTAAGAGGTTTCTATATAGCGCTTTTTAGCAGATTACGCAGCTCTTTACAGAGAATATTTCACAGTCACATCAGTCCCTGTCCCATTGGAGCTACATACTAAGATCCCTAATATATACACACACACACACACACACACACACACACACACACACACACACAGACATTAGGGTTAATTTATTCAGCAGCCAATTAACCTACCAGCATATTTTTGGAGTGTGGGAGGAAACCGGAGCACCCGGAGGAAACCCACACAGAAACAGGGAGAACATACACACTCCACACAGATAAGGCCTAGTCCGGGAATCAAAATCATGATCTCAGCGCTGTGACACAATGCTACTCACTGATTTATCTACATAATCCACAACTTTTTCTCTTTATTGACTCTGAATGCTTACTTACTTTACTGTTTAGAAGAAGTAGGTATTATATAAACCATGCCAGCAATGTAATCATATTTCCAATTACCTTAGACAGTGTCCACATATTACCTTACAGATATGTAGACATACAGTATACTGTGTATTGTCACACAGTACATCCCATATGACTGACTGAGTCTTGCTTCTCGGGATGGGAATTTTCCTTCTCTGTAAGGAATTGTCAGCGCTGAGTCTGTTCTTCTGGCCGCAAACAGAAATCAACTAAACTAAGCTGATGGAAAGTGTTGAGGCAGCATAACAGAAATAAATCGTGGAGTAACATCGCCCTCTAGAGGACATGGGTTTTATAACAAGCGGCAGGGGCAATATACGGTACAAGAGTAAAAATGGTGTATTATGGTCTTGACATCTATAAATTAAATAGATCTCTCAGCATAGTATAAATAATGGGGATCTTAATGCATATGTAGTTGCCTGAGTATTATTATTATTGTCATTTATATAGCAGCAGTCAGGGGTCAAAGTGGGAATGTAGAAGAGAGGGCATGGAAAATTAAGAGAATGGAATTTAATAGGCTTACAATTAAGTCGGAAAATAAGGTAGTTAATTGGACATTCCAAAAAGGCAAATAAAAAAAATACAATAAAATAGTAATTATGGACCAAAAACATAATTCTAAATGTGTCTCTTTTCCACTAAAGACAAGACTTACCTGCCCCAACCAATCTCCCACCAAGCAACTGCAGGCTCCTCCCCCAGCGTTGTCAGCTTTAGGCTTTCTTTCTCCTGCTCAAGTTTTAACAGCCTTCAAATTATACTTCCATACAAATTGTACATGGTTACAAGTACAGTGATTGCTCAAAATGTTTTTTTTTAACGTTTTATTCATTCAAAAAATTGTTTATGAATCTTTACCCATCGTTCATCTTTATTCATATTGAGATTTATAAGATTTGTAAGATTATCTAGTGGTCTTTTTAGTTTTATTTCACCATACCTCCTATTTTTTTTTTCAAGTCAAGCGCCAGTGGTGTATAGTGATGTCACTAGGGTTGGTCTCACCCGGTGCAGTAACTCATGGTGTCACTCCTATAGACTTTCTTCCATACAAGACCTTAGTAATGTTTTTTGTACTGTTTTAAATAAATTATAATACCCATATACTAGTCAATGTAATGGCTATAGTAGTGACATGAACTAGCAAAATTAAAACTACACCTTTAAACTACAATATTATATGCAAAGTTAAATGTATTTATATTTACATAGTTTCATGTATTTAAAGCAGTGTTTCTCAACCTCGGTCCTCAGGGTCCCCTAACAGTGCATGTTTTCCAGGTGTCACTGCTGGAGCACAGGTGTGTTCATTACTAACTGACACATTTTAAAAGCTTCACAGCTGCTGCTTATTACTTGTGATTCTTTAAGGAAACCTAGCAAATATGGACTGTTAGGGGTCCCTGGGGACCGAGGTTGAGAAACACTGATTTAAAGTGAAAAAGTCTTCCCCTGGTATGTGGGCAGTTTCTGGCCCTCTTAAATTCTCCAGCCAACCCTTCTCACTTTTGTATCCATCCAATTTCCCCCATGTATGAATCCAGCCATCCAATCTCTCTCTCTTTCTTTGTATATGTCTCCAGCCTTCCATTCTATGTCTTGTATGTCTCCAGAATCCCCTTCTCCCACTTTTATGACTCCAGCCATCCAATCTCCCCCTTTGCATGTCTCCATTCTTCCCTTCTCTTACTTGTGTTTATCAAGCCAGCCAATCTCCCCCTTTGTATGCCTCCAGCCTTTCCTTCTCCCTATTGTATGTCTCCAGTCATCTATTCTTCACATTGTATGTCTCCAGCCATCCAGTCTCCCCCTTTGTATGGTTCCAGTCTTCCATTTTATCCCTTGTATGTCTGCAGCCATTCATTCTGTACCCTTGCATATTGCTCTACTCATTCATTCTCCACCTTTTATGGCCCTTTTAGCCTTGGAATCATGCCAGCGTTCCTCAAATGGGAGGTTGCTACTGCAGAGGAGCTATATGCTCCAACTCAGACACAGTGTCTTGCTAGCTCATTGCAGATAATAATCTCTTGGTCCAGACAGCCAGGCACTGTATTTGTGCCTTGGCTGCACTCTTAGCATGGTATACCACATACTACTTGAAGTAACTAAGAGCCACCGGACCGGATCATCACAATGACCATCTTATAAGACATGGAATTTTCATATACATGTTTTTTGTTAAATAGTAAAATAGTTAAATTATTTAGGAAAAATGATGCTCATAAGTTCTCTAGTAAATGACAATTATTAAGAGTTAAATACCATAAAATTAGTTAAGTGCCAAAGTATTAGTTAGCCAAAGTATTGATAGATGGTTAAAGCACAAGTGTGCCGGATTATACTGTAGGTATCCACCCCAGTGACGGACGTACTGGAGGTAATGGAAGCACTGAGCTCCATGCACTAGCCCAGTGGGGGAGGGTGGACACTTTCATTGTCCCGCTCTGCTCTTACCTTCTGAAGGCTCCGGTAGCGGGTAATATATTACTATTACTGGCTGTGGGCTCCGTTAATAGGATTTTCCTTAACTTTTCCCAGGAATGCACCGCGCGATGCCATGACATCATAACATCGCGCCAGTTCTGCGCCCTGCCCCCTCATCTCTGGGGCAACGGGAAGAAATTACACCACTGATCCACCCATGTGGTGCAGTTTCTTGGATCTCAACCTTCTAGGTGTTGAAATCTTTGATTTTAAATTATTACCCATTAAAGAATATTCACTGGAGACTGAGGATCAGATTCACAGATTAAAAATAAGAGAGGAAAGTTGCTCCCGGGCTAAACCATGGTGATTGCAGGGGAGTCATATTTCATCTGTTGCAAATAGTATTAGGGTTGAGAGGTGATGTTTCCCAGCCCAAGTCTAAATAGCAGTGTAACAGTAAAGCTGGTCAGTATCTGTGTAATAATATAATAATATAATAGTATTAGAGATGAGAGGTGATAAATAACAGTGTGATAGTAAAGCTGGTCAGTATCTGTGTGCAGTAAGCAATTCAAAATTATATCCCTGCATGCAAAGAATACAATTTACTTGACTCCCCCTGAAATCAACATGGTTTTGCCCAGGAGTAACTTACTCCTCTCTTATTTTCAATCTCTGAATCTGGTCCTAAAACTGCAGAGAAGATAAGATTCTCCCGAAAGACTCAGGTCAGGTACATATCAAACATTGAAACACTGCATGTAAAGTACCCAGAGCCCAGGAGGTACAGCCGAATGCCCACCTCACGCGTTTCATCAACACGTGAGGACATTATCCAGATATAGTCGGCAAAATGGATGAAACACTGTGATTTTGCAGATCCATGGCATGATGCAATCATCTCACATTTGCATTTTAAATGATCTTATTTTACAATATTTTAATGTAGGGTTTTGCCTCATCATCTTGTAGAAGTTGAGTCTTAAAGAATTCCGATGCTCTGTCCATGCTTACCTGTAAGCATACTAACTGTATTTCACATTTATTCTCCAAGAATGAAAATGAATATATTGGGGGTTTTGTTGCCTTTAAGTGTTGTGTAAGACCTCAGACAATATAAAAGGCATGAAAACATTCTCTTGCTGCAGAGTTTTCTCTTTGAGTTCACTTTTAGCTGTTCTCTGAGCTCTTTTCCTTAGAGAGACCGCTACAACCAGTTCAGCTCCGGGTTCTCTGACAATCATGGGTTGGTTACAGCACTTAATCATCGCTCACAGCATGCAAGGCTCCTATTTGCTGTAATTGTTTTGCCATCAAAACCCTGGATTGTTTCTTGCTGCTAACAGTTACTTCACCGATCTGTCAAAAGCCATTTACTCGGAATCTTTCCTAAACCTCAGAGGGGGCGGTCTGAACCCCTTTCCTTCTGGAAGCATCTTGGTGCGGTTTTCTTATCGTCCCTTGTGCCGAGAACCCACTCCTATTATTAACTCAGTGCGGAGGGCAAATTAAAATTGATAAATTGGTTTATGGGGAAGGAAAGTAGGATTATATTTGTGATGAATTATTATTTGTCTTGGACATTTTTGCCTATAAAATGAAAAGGGTTAGTGTAAAGCTAAGTTACAAAATATGACGGTTTCTGTATGGTGTTTATCATTCCTGAGTTGCTATAATTGATTTACAGCTTGGAAAGTGACTTGTGATTTGCATGGTAACCACAGTCACTGAACATATAATTTACCGAGCGGAAAGGCTCTGAGAAGCGCGTTCTTGTTTACAGTATAATTCCACAGTATAGACATGTGAAGTTCCCTGATTCCAGGGTCAGACGACCCTCCCCTCAAGAGCAAGCCTGAGTGCTAGAAATATTCCCAAGACATACTCAATTAAGCGGCCACAGCGAAACGCGTATCGGTAAGCTGCCACACGCTCTTTGTCCCTTTGCAAATGATATCTTTTTACCCGATTATCTCCCTCTCTTAGGGCTGCCATGATTTGTTCATGAATTTGTGCACCATAGAACTCTAAATAGCGATTTTTTTACAGGAGGACTTTGGCTTTATCCCTCTCTGATTATTACTGGGCAGCTATTTCAGCTATCTCTCAGAGGTGGAATAAGCCTTAATCTGAGGAACACAATCTAGGTGCAGCTGCCTTTTATTTGGGAAATGTGCTGGTTAATGTGAGTACATCCAGAATGATATCCGTCAGGTAAATTACGCACAGGGCGTATATAAGTCTCCTGTCAGCTTGTACTATGCAAACGCAGTTCAAGAACTTCCACATCGTAACGCAGATGACTGATATGCTTGGTGGGGGCTCTGGAATACAGATCTAAGACCTTACATATACGATTAGTCATTCTGTACATGGGCCTTTCGGATCGGAAAAATTTAAGGCAGGGTTCCGGACGCGGTCTGGTTCTGGTCCGTATATGTGAGGAGGATGCGGATGTGTGCACACTCCTTCCATATACAGAATTTAGGATTGCAAAGCAAAGGAGGCTAATGTTTGAAATGTGTTCCTAATTCTGGATCCAGACTACTATCACGGTATACAATCCGCTGCATTATCTCACTTTCCTTTTATAAAATTCAGTCCACTATCCCAATATAAAATCATAGGAGACCATATATTATTGTCGGTGTAATATTGTCTCATCAGCTGGAGAGAAATACATAATATAACTATCATTCTATGGATTATGAATAGTAAGAGACGAGAGGCTCTGCCATTCACAACACTCATTGCACCAGGAAATGTTCCAGCCTGGACACTGAGGATTGAAGTTGTTCTAGCCATGTCTTTGTATAACTCGAACCGTAACCAATGAATTTGGGGGTGAACGGGCAAAGATCTGGGGTGTGCCGGCCATAACATTTCCCTTTATGCAACTTGAAAGACACCAGTGGAAAAATAGGTTTCTTTTCTTGTCATTATGTACATTTAATAACCTGTAATTATTGAAATCGCTACAAAATATCAGGAATCTACATCCAACTATTTCATATTTCGGTCTAATAAAGCCACAACATCAGTCGCAATTAAATCTAATTTGCCGTTTTTAACCTGGTTACAGAAAAGCACAGCTAACATAACATTAACCCCGGTTAAAGGTGTTCCATACGGGTGTGGGTCCCGCTGAGAATGGCCATATTTTGAAAGGTCCGTTCTGAACTGTCTGGGAACTCAAATGCTTTTACCTCGAAGAGGCAAATCAATCAATCCAAGGAGCAACAGCCACAGTGCTCCGAATAGTAAGTATCCCCTAATTCTTACCCTAATCCTCCCCTTCTATTACCACAGCCCTCCCTTCCTTGCAGCCTGACCCTAATCCCCGCTTTCTCACAGCCTAACCATATCTTCCATGACCCTAACCCTAACCCTCCCTTCCCCAAAACTGAATCCTAACCCTAAAAGTCCCTGAGTTAATCACCGGTGGGGTCTGTAGCAGGCAGTGGGTGCAATGGACCCAGTGGGCACCGGTCTAAAAAATGAATGGGTAAGTAAAATGTCAGTAAAATAATCTCCCATCCAGGGAGAATTACCCAAATTTTGCTCCCGGATATTCTGGGAGAGTCAGCAGCCCTGTAATATCCCATCACCTTTATCATATGTACCTGGGGCCAGACTTACTAAGCTGCGGGTTTGCAAAAGTGGAGATGTTGCCCATAGCAACCATACAGATTCTAGCGCTCACTTTCCTATTACATACCAGAGAATGTCAGCTAGAATCTGATTGGTTGCTATGGGCAACATCTCCACTTTTCCAAACCCACAGCTTAGTAAATCTGGCCACTGGTGTTCTTGGTCCGGATTCACAGTTACGCAGTTTTCGTCTTAGACCACGCTTACGCAATCTACGTACACAAATGGTATATAGATAGCGTAAATAAGCTACTAAGCATGTGTAGTAGCTCAATTCTTAAAATAACGTACGTAAGATGAAAACTACGTTACTGTGAATCCGGACACTTATTCTTTTACTGCTCCTTCTGTCTCCTCTGCTGCTCACACAGGCTGCTTTTCCAGCTCAGTTTCCTGACTCCATCCTCCTTTACACAGACCTTTAATACCTCACTTACTGCTGCTCACCTCCTTCACTGCCCATCATATTTATCACATGTGCCTGATTCCTGTGGAGCAGACTGTTCTACATCACCTTCGGCCTCACCTGCGGCTTCTCCAGAACAAAATTTTAAGCAAGTTTTTTTTTCTTTTTATTTAGTTTAAAGGATCAGAGTAAACTATTAATTACAATGGGGTAGATCCAGAACTACATGTGCCATTCGTTTCCACGCGTAACGTATTTTCGCACGTGTATGTTCTATACACTCCCCTAGGCGCACCCCTTATTTTACTGATTTCCGCTTCCCAAACCCTACCTTGACTTTTTCGCGTAACAGCGTACGTCCACTAACGGACGTATAGACTACGTGAACGTACGCCGCTTAGCACGCCCATACTGTACACTTTAAATACTAACCTCCACCTACTTTATGTAAATCGAACGTATTGTTGCCTTGCGTAAAATTGGCACGCCCACACGCAAGTATTTACAAATACGAGACCACACGTAAGTTTTTACGTGACAGTTACGTGAATGGCCCATATGTTCACAATTACGCTATGCTAATGAGCGTATTTTCTATGGTGCGCATGCGCAGTACTTAGAAATAGGCAATTTTACGCCTCCGCCACGCGTAAATTCACTCTGATGCGTTGTTCTGGATCAGGCCCAATGTTCTACTTGTTAGGTTTAATTAGAATTTTAGATAAACCGGTGTATCAAAACGGGAATCACAGCATAATAACTGTCCGCTCACAACCCAATGGATATATAACACCGTAAGCGCACAGAACAGTTACGTTACTTCACCCATCATCCACCGCTGCCCTGTAAACCAGGACATAATTTAAAGGTCACGCCGGGGAATCCAAGTAATCCATTCATTAAGTTGACATTTAGACCTTGCACCAGAACATCATTTGGAAGGCTCTCTGGAAAAAGGCTTACTTCCACAAATTGGAATTAGTACGGGGATAAGCAATCTCCCAGAAGGCAGGCAATGGACAGACAGGGGATTAGGAGGAGTTTATAGGACTATCATGTTATGAAATTATTCGGGTTTTGTTTTACCTAGATGGAAATAAAAGTATGACCATAAATATTACCACCACCCCCCAATTAAAAGTTTCCAAAAAGCTGTATTGAAATGTAACATAAAATGTCATTCAATAAGATGGTAACGTCTAAACTACCTCTACATTCCATCTTAGCTGGGTGATTCTGGTCTTTGTCTTACGATTTATGATAAAGTTAAATAGAGAATTAACTGATAAGATAAAGATAAGGAAAGGTTATAAATAATAAAGTTCTATAAAAGTCTTTGCGTGCGATTTAAACAAAGGAATACTTGTGGCACGAAAACACGCACGCAACCACGTGTGTACCCTCACGATTATGCTCGATGAAATATTCATGGGCCTGATTCAGAGATCCGCCGGCGATGGGATCGCAAATATACGCATCTAAGTGTCAGGTCGGAGCAGGTTACATC
>WWET01000863.1:189999-202950 GCA_011038615.1 Limnodynastes dumerilii | reverse complement strand
GGTCGTACGGGGCTTAGCACGCCCATACTGTACAATTTAAATGGCTATCCCCGCCTCTGTGTAGTAACTCGAGCGTCCGGACTATCGTCAGACAAAACGCACGCCCCTCGGGCGAAAAATACGCTCGCTGTACGCGCATGTCCTTCGGACGACCGGAAGTTGTCATACTGCACATGCGCAGTGCGTTTTTTAGCCCGGTTTTACACTCCTGACCGGCGTACGATCGCTCGCGGGTGTAGGTCTGGATTAGGCCCGATGTGTCCACAATTTACAAAGCTATGATGGTGTCCATGGCGATCATCAGCTTCTGCAGTCACGATCGCCGGCCCGCTCTAATGAATGCAGGCGGGCTGATTGTTGTAATTACAAAGTGTTGGCGCGGATTTTAACAATTTGCGCTGACATGTTAAATAACGCCATCTGAAGATGGCGTTAGGGTAAGTATTATAGCGGTCCCCCCATATATCCCCCTTTTCCTTCCCTAATAGCTGTTATTAGGGGGAGGAAAAGGGGGGGGTATATATCTGGAGACCGCTGGAATAGAAAAACACAAATGAAAATGTACAAATATTTTAAATAAAAAAAATATTAAAAACATTTGTTATATACTTGTTATTATATTTGTTATACACCTTGTCTTATAAGCTGCCACATATATATTAAATCATTTAAGGACTGCTTCCCCACTTGGTGGGGGCAGCAGATTAAGCTTTCCAGACAATTATTCTTTCATTGCCGTTCATGATCAGTTCTCCTCTGCATAAGGGCTGCTGCTTGCTTGTATAGCTGATTAATATAAAAATATTTTCTGTGACAGTTATTGTGTTATTATTGCAACAAATATAAAATTATAACAAATATAAAAATAATTTTATTTATAGTTATTCTGTTATTACTGCTTATTAGCAATGCTATTGTGCATGAAGATTTGTCTAAATTGTGTGCTACATAAATATTTGTTAGACAGCAGTATTTATTATTCTGGAGGTTTAGTCTACCTCTAATATATATAAATGTGTTTTGACTAGTGCATCGAATTCTGCAAGAGTCACTTTAATATTCTATCCAGGCACCTAAAGGATTTATAATGGATACATTTGTAACTAAATTCCTTTTTGTAGCTTTTTGTTAGGACTATTTACATCTATCATTTGATACATTTGTGTCCTGACAATATTTTGGAGCTGTTGAGATTTATATGATAGGGGCATCTGCTTTGTCATATGCTTAGGTCTAATGGGATAACTTATAACTCATTGATGGTTTCCTTATTTTTTGTTCTTAATATCACTATTTTGTCCTGTGAATCACCATATGTTTATTTGTTTTTATATTTCGCTGGCATCATTGCCACTTATTTCTCCTAAACTCCCTACCTAATTTTCCCTCTGCCTAGTTTATTTTGGATTCATAGATATGTATATTTTAAAGTATATCAATAAAGGTTACTAATTTTAACCAGACATATTCTTTACGTTTGTGGACCAATAGAGTGCATCGTTAGAACCCCTCTTTCTCTTTTTTTTTAAATTTTTTTTATGTACTCTCTGATTAATCACCAGCACCTGATTAGCCTGGTTATATAGGACTGCCTCTAGTGATTAAGGTCATTGATGTTTTGCTGTTGGTTCTCTTGCTTGCTGTATGGTTTCCAGTCTCCTGCTGATTCCTTTATGCATCTGTTTGTACCAGCTCATCCTTGATCTGTGTGTTGTTTTCCCTCCTAGTCTGTACTCTAGTTTCACATACATTTGGGCTACCTCTGTTTTATGTTCCAGGTTTGTCATAACTCCTGCCATTGAACTACCATGTTGCCTCTATGTACTGTATTATTCTAATCCCTGCTGCCATTTGTATTCCTTGTACTGTATTATGATCTCTGTTACCTCTGGTTAGTGGATCTGTGGATCTTGTTGTTTTGCCTGTGTATGATTGCTGTTGGCTTCCCTGTTGCGTTCAGCCCACTATCTCCTATTACCTGTGTCATGTATTTGTACTACAGCAAAGCACTCTCGTCTGCTATTCTCTGCATTACTGTTTGTGCTGTTGCATGAGCCCTGCTTTTATTGCTACTCCAGGAAGCTGCCCCCAGGGGCCGCCACCTGCCGGGTGCCTGTCGCACTAGCCTATCCCCACCATCAGGGGCTCTAGTGAAGACCAGGCTCCACTCAGGCTTCATCCTCTGGTGTGGCCTATCACAGGTGTATGTCACAGCACTGTGCTACCGGTTCACCTCTCCAATGACTGAGTATTTGTGTTCATGTTCAGCTAATGGGTTTTACAGCAGGTGACCTGGGACGATTGTGATTTTGGAAGCTGTAAGGCCATCTTATGTTAGGGTTTGCTAGAGATTTCAGGCCACAATGCCAAGAATATTTGTTTCATACATCTCAGAATCCATATGGTCTCAGCCTCCTGACCCTAATTGCTTGGGTACAGACAGACTCTCTTCACCCTCCTGACAGAACTTGCTACAATTGTCAGCAATGTTTATTGAATGTGACCCACTTAATCTGCTTGAGGTGGTCGGCAGAGTATGGACATAATTACAATGTTTTTCCAATAGGTCTGGGCCAGCATAATACTCTTATCAATAGCTGGGGCTCACTGTATGTACCCAGTTGTCTATACTGGTATCTATGACAGCCTCTATTTGGAGGGTAAAGTTGTGGGTAAGTCCAATTATCAGACCCTGGACCTCCCATTCCTGGCCGGAGTTTCCCCATCTCTCTCACTCCATAATTATTGTCCAGTACAGCAGTAATAGTCATGAAATCTCTGTATTCTGCAAGAGATCCAGGGCGTCCATTACTATATTACAGCTATACTTACCAGTAACTATTGAGTCTGACAGACAGGAAACTCCTGCCAGGGGGTAGAAGTGCCACAACCAGAGTTACCACAGCCAGCCAATCAGCAAGCTGCACAGGTCTCCTGCCAAGATGGACAGAAGACCCTTTCAGTCAATCAATGCAGAGATTGCCAGGAGGAAAGTGCAGCCAATGAGCTGCAAGTGCCTCCAGTCAATCTCTGCAGCACCTCCTTCTTCAGCATGGATGATCAGTTCCAGCAGCAGAGGTGAGTGGCGGCAATATCGGAATCTTTTTCGAGAGAAACGACATCCTATTTATCGGCCGCCTCTTGATGATAATTGCTGTTGTGTTTGACCGGCTTAATATAAAGTATTCTGTATTAAAATCTAGCTTTGTATAATAGACTATATCTTACATAATCTGTTTGAATGCTGTAAAGGTCTCTGTATTAGACAGTACACACAAGGGAATTGCCTTGGCTTTATATATGTGCCTATAATATATGTATAGTGGATGCAGGATAGGATTCATATGTTATCTAATAGTGTTGGGGTCTGGCGTTAGATGGTGACCTCTTGAATGGGCCTTGTTGATGTAGATAGACAGGCGCTTATTTGCATGACATGGATTTAGGTTGGTTTTGTTCATCTATTTCTGTAATTAAGATGCTTTTTTGTGTAAAATTTCAGCTTATTGGAGAAACCAATTAACAATTAACTTGATGAGAATGACGTCTCCCCAGAGTATTATACCCCAACAGAATATCCCTCAGCCACAATATCCCCTGTACTGTATAGAGATCAGTAGACTGCTCCCTGTATTGTGTAGAGATCACTAGACTGTCCCCTGTATTGCAGAGAGATTGGTAAGCTGCCGTTGTTACGGTCCTGGACTGATTATTCTTGTTGTGGACATTTCAATTACCTGCCCCTAGAGGCTGTTGTGGTACACACTCTCTGGGACTAATGTTGTTATGTGCTTGTTATCCTACATCTGTGCTCTGGCTTTATCTATTTCAAGGTGTGGGTCATTGTTTCCTGTTAGCTGCTTCCTGTGCAGCATGCTGTTTGCGCTTCTCAGCTGTGATTCTCCCTGTCTCCCTACTTATACCAGTCAAGCTACTCGCTCTCTGGACTTAATTTGGTCTTTGTTGCTTACATCCTGTGGATTTACTTCTGCATATTCTCCTGTGGACTCATTTGGACTTTGCATTCTCGGTATCCTTGTGTTTTCTACCTGTTATCTGTGCTTATTTCTGCATTCTCCTGTGTTACGTCTACTGTGTCATCCGTGTCCTCCTCCAATAAACCTCACCAGTTCCTGAGCTACCGTGTTGTGTCGTCCTACTATTTGTAACACCTGTATTTCAATGAGATCACTAGAATTTCCATATTGCAAATAAAAAAAATGCTTAATCCAATGTACTGGTGTCAGCTAAGTGCTTGCGTGACAATTGTGACCAGTGTTTTACTGCTTAGGAGATACATTTGCACCTGAAAATACCCGAATCCCTTGTAGGTGAGTGAGAACTTACCTTTATATAGATTATTGAGCACGGTGGCGCAGTGAGTGTATCACAGCGCTGAGGTCATGAGTTTGATTCCTGGACTAGGCCTTATGTGTGGAGTTTGTATGTTCTCCCCGTGTCTGCGTGAGTTTCCTTCCACATGCCAATAACATGCTGGTAGGTTAATTGGCTGCAGATTAAATAGACCCATGTATGTATGTGTTAGGGAACTTAGAATGTACATCCAACAGGGCTGGGACTGATGTGACTGGCAAGGCTAAATTTAACCCTAATCCTTACCCTTCCCCACAGCTTGACCCAAAACCTTACCCTTCCCTGCAGCCTGACCCTAAGACTCCCTTCCCTGCAACCTATCTCTTAACACTCCCTTCTATGCAGCCTCACCCTAACACTCCCCTCAGCCTAACCTAAAACTTCCTGCCCCGTAGCCTAACGCTAACACTTCCCTCCCGCAACCTAACCCTAAGACTCTCTTCCCCACAGCTTGACCCTAAGACTCCCTTCCCTGCAGCCTGACCTTAAAACTCCCCTCCCTGCAGCCTGACCCTAAGACTTCCCTCCCTGCAGCCTGACCCTAAGACTCCCTTCCCCGTAGCCTGACCATAAGACTTCCCATCCCAGCAACCATTGGACAAACATCTTAGCATTCCAAGCAAAAGTATATTTTATATGATGTTATCACTGACAAAGCCATACAATAATTTGCAAAGAATTACAGACATCTGTACAGACAGACAGTGAAAGCCGTTTCCTATTCAACGAAGCAAATAACAAATAACATAAAACAAATGGCACATATCTTTTATACAAGTGATATCATTAAGAACACATGGATACAAAATATAAAGTATATTTCCATCTATATAAATACAGAGAGGGGGCTATTCTCTTCCTTTTTTTTGTCTTTTCTTTTGTCTTTTGATATTTTTTTTTCTTTTTTATCTTTTATATTGTTTTGGTTACGGATCGCCGTTGATAGGTTGTGACGCAAAATATATAAAGTAAGCTCGTTAAGAATCTCTATAAAGAATCCCGCTCCCGCCAGCATGGAGGGTGGTTTCCAATCAAAAGAGAGTGTGCCTTTTTATGCGGTGACAATGAAGGTTTGGTGGAACGGTGACTGGTTTGCTAAGCCGTTGGTGGAGGAGGAGCCGAAGACGCAGATGGCTCCTCCTGTAAGTCAAAGCGGTAATTACCAAGTGACAATGCCGTATCGTGCAGCATGATGTCGAAGCAGTGAGGGTCAAAGGAAAGATAAATAATGGGATTAGTTGTGATCTGAGTTGCATATCTGAGTGAAATGAAGAGTGGAGAATTTTTAGGGTAACTTAAAATCAATCTAGGTTGAGGGTAAAGGATAAATATAAACAGAATTCTTGTCTCCGTCATTATCATTCTCTTTCACCTCTTATTATACGTCTTAGACTGACTTAAACAAATGTTCCCCTGTTAGGAGTTATTGCAGCATTTATTAAGGTAACTTTTATCATATTCAAAAGCAAAAATTCTAATTGAATCTTCCTGAGATTTGAAGGTCATCCAAGAGGTTGGCGATGACTGTTTTGTCCAAGGACATTGTTTAATGGACCAACCTCTCTAATGAGATGGATTTTCATGAATTAGTTCTAGGTCATGGTTGGGGTGAGCTTTGAAAATGAAACCATTAGTGACACAAAGGACATCAGTCACTCGCAAGAGTCCCAAATGGGAATGAAAAATGTCGAGACTTGTAGACAAATTGTTTTTCTGAGTCCCACCATGAATGAATGGTGGATCAATGGGTCCTCAGTTGTGTATTCGTTTCCCTATCCGGTTAATACCCGGGGGGTGTCTGAAATGTTCTGGGTGTATGAAGGAATGGGAGCACAAGCAGTAATTACTTCTCTAGCAAAGCTCTCTAATAAGGTCTCTGTAACATTGTGTCTTTGGTTATTAGTTTATATATATTACAAGCTTTGTGTGTCCAGTGTAGAACAAGCAATAGAGGCTGCGTGGCCTCCTTGTCACCTCCAGGGAGGATGGTTGTCCAAACGTCACCCCTACGGAGGCCACGTTGGTGGGTGCTATGTGCGTGTGTGCGACTCCAACTGCCCCCCTCTCCGTGTCCATGTGTGTACATCCACAAGCGTGAAAAAGAGAAGTGCGTCACGTGATTATAGAACGCTAACACAGTGATTCTATTCGCTATTTATCTTCACGTGTTTTACTAGATAGAGAAAAGTCTGCCCGTTGGCAATCCTGGCTTTAAAATCGGTGATCTAACGGCTGATTTGGAGCGTGATAGGTGGATCTCTGTAATAAGGCAACACGGCGAGATTCCCCAATTTTGGGGACTGTACATATCCCAGAGTCAAGACTGGAAAAGATGAAGAACTATTCGTATTCTTGTTCCCAGACTCCCTATTACTATAATATCATCCACACACAGTCATATAACAAATTGCATATTCTTGACTGTGGACATAGATCGACCAGCAGACCGGTCGTGTACAAAACACCTGCCTATGGGTACAGGCTCCAACATCTACCGTGTAAGGGGGCCTCCACTATGGCGTGATGTTCATTTACTATACTAAGGGGTCTTCTGTGCCTTTTACTCATGTTTTCTATCATCGGTTGGCAGTATTTACTTGTGCAAGCCACACGAGGGCAGGCCTGCATCCAATCACATAGACACTCCCCGGAGAAAAAGCACAAAAGGAGACACGAAACACCAAGAAATACCGCATCCAATAAATAAAGGTCACATGAAAGTGGACGGACTGTATGGGAAGAAGGTTCATTTAAGTGCACATTATATCCACTTCCACTATCTTTGTCCCTACGTTTTGTTGTTTTACTACAGGGGCCACCAAGTTTAATAATCCCCCTCTGGAGCACTAATGCCATTTGGAAGAGCCTGTACCATTATAATATTATAATGCTCCGTTATGGTCATCTCGCTACAAAATAAAACCACCCACGATTCACGTCCTCATTAATAATTACACATGAAGCAGCCATCTGATACACACTACATAGAGTCTTTCACACCTGACACCTGTTCACTGCTGCAGCCAGAGGGAAGACACTCGGGGTGTTCATCTTGCACCCTGCAAATACCTCCTGCCCACTTCTAAGCTTCTGACAACACAGCCAGGAAGGGACTCAGTGGGGCCAGGTCTTCCAGCCACCGGGTGGTCTCCCATAAAACAGCCGCTACACAAGTGTCGTCTTTACATCACACAGCTAAAGAACATCGTGTTCCTTGTATACCCACACTGACAACACGCACACCTCCCTATAATCGCCTTCCTCTGAATCCCTCTCACATGCTAAGTCCTTCTTGATACAAAGGGAAAGATACCAATTTGATCTGCTGCCTGTCTGCGCCAGGGCTTCAGGCAGTTCAGCAGATGGTGTAATATGGAACACACATCGGTAGCCCAACGCCGCAAGAACTAAGAGTATGGCAATACTTAGATCTGTGGCTGTTGGTATTCATTTAGAATATAAGATCTCGTCGACTATAATGTTAATTACTGGATAACAGGGTAGATAACACTGTACTGGAGAAAGTCTCGCTCACAGGGTACATACAGCAGAGATAATGCAGAAATACTTTCCTGGCAAAGAAAACAGAAACAGGACTTAAAGAACTACTAAAGTGCAAAGAGATCTCGTAGAAATACATAAAAACCCAAATGTGCCCATTTATGCCAATTCCTTATTTTCATGTAACTGCCCATCAGACAAAACAAAACACAGGTGACTGGCATGTAACTGGCATTCAGGGTTAGAAAATTCATGGCATGATTAATCATTTCGAATCCTTTACAGTCATTTACAAATGACATCTTTTAGAGATTGTAGCACTAAAAACTGGGCTATATAACTATATTTGTCTGCCCTTGATGACGTGTCTAGCAAATAAATAAAAGCACTGGTAAATAGTGATATTGGACCGAATTTGGCAATCGGGAAAAATTTACTAAGTGTTTGAATTGGCAAACGTGCGATATGCAAGTGCTGCAAATGGAACACAAAATGGATCAATCCACAGATCTGATTTCCGACAGCAAAGTAGAGGAGAGGATTAAGGTTAGGTCCTGCAATCGGGAATGGCTTCCTAATCGTTTACAGGGAGGGATCTATCGGCCTCTGCCGCGTTCTGACCATATTTTATACTAGGTTTATGGAGAATTATCACACTTTAGTAGATCTGAGCCCAGAAGGTCTGCAGCTCTTTCCACGATGCTCTATCCAGCAAATCAATGTATGTAGAATGCTGCAGAATTACTTGAAATATTTGTACTTTGAAACTAACGCGTTTTGTGACATTACAGGAGAATAGGGACGGGTGTTGTAGAATGCTACATAAACAGCATTTATATAAGTATGTGCCAATGATGTTGTGGGTAGATCTAAAGCATCTGATATAAATAAAAACAATTCTTTACTAACTGCGGGCTGCACTTTTTATACAAGAAAGGCTGGTAATTTAACACTGGGAAGAAATCCAGAGGAAGAAGACACACACAAACACGTGTAAGCATGGCGCATTTTCTCCATGTATCTGGCTTCATCTGCTTGGCTGATAGAGCCAAATACCCCAACCCTCCTTACACTTGTCCCAGGCCAAAGGTTTCAGTAGTACAGTGAGCAGGGCACAGAGTGTTACTAACGCGTTTCATAACCAGGATGAAGAGCGGAGAATAAAAGTACAGCCTTTCGGTGTATAAAAGTACAGCCTTTACCAGGGGAAGGGGGCAATAGTTGTAGTAGTCTGGGTTGCTGTAGTTGTACAATGCTGAGCAGCAGTATATAAGAAGTGTAAGGAAGCTGATTACATGTCACTGTCTCATCTTATTGCACAATATTAAGAACTCTAACAGTTGGTAATAAATCTGTGTTGAATATAATTAGGGATCCCATGAAATATAAGGGTTTACTGCCTATTGCTTGTATTGGGGAAAAAGGTTAGTAAAATATAAACAGCATAACTGTGACAATAAGTTATTTTCCTGCTCCTTTTTTAATATTGTAAAACAAGCGCTTTTGTTGCTTTCTTTTTATATTGTGAGCTAACCTAATATCCATTAGAACATAGCCAATCACTTAACTACGAGCTAGTGACATCAGCCAGTCCATTCACTAGGAGCCAGTGACATCACTGAGAATGCAGCCAATCCATTTATTAGGAACCAGTGACATCACTGAGAATGCAGCCTATCCATTTGTTAGGAACCAGTGGCATCACTGAGAATACAGCTTATCCAATCACTAGGAGCCAGTAACATCACTGAGAATGCAGCCTATCAAGTCTCTTAGAACCAGTGACATCACTAAGGCACATGGCTATAGTTAATTCAAATATACAAAACTTACAATACTTGGTATTCCCATCTCTTGTGGACAAAAGCCATATAAATGTTTCCCACATACCAAACAAGGAATTTAGGAAATACATTTCCTGTATGTTGTTGGGGTGTAATTGACCTTTTACAAAAATCTGCTTTCGAGCAGTGTTCCCGCAATTTACTGCCTCTTTAAAGAGCGGAGAGGAGAAGCTTCGGGGCTGCACAGTAGCGCTTATTGTTAGTTTAAACTCTTATTGATGCAAATCTCCACTTTGACCACAAGGTGGCATGATAGATTCCGCTTGTCCCCTAAATCTGCTCTAAAATACATTTTAAACCATTTGGTTGGACTAGATATTGTGAACGTTCATTAAAAGACATGGTTTTAAAAAGACAGTAAATATAGGGAGCTTTGTACACACAATGCATTTATACAAAATAGAGCCTTATAATATACTTTCTAAACATTTCCTTATAAATTCTGTGTATGCTAGATATGTTTATATATGCATGTATATAGCTGTATATATCATTTAGCGTCTGCAGAATATAGTCACTTTTAAATGAACACCTCAATGACCCTCAAGCCAGTGCTCGACGGCGGCCACACTGGTTGTCTTCTGCGTCCACTACTTCATCAGAAAGCGGTTTTTTGTCATTTCATCTTTTGCGTCATCTTTTTTTTTTTTTTGTATTTGGATACAGTTTTGTTTTGGTTTGTTGCTTATTCCTCCCATGCAGTCATGGGTTCCACGCCACGTCTCTTTCCCATAATGCATTTCATGTTTTGCAATCATCAGTTTTCAGTTTTTCTTTTTCCCAAAACTTCAGCTGGGAGGAGACTTTTGGGCATAGGGGAAGGGGGAAGGCATTCATCTTTTCTGCAAGCCAATCACCCGGGACACAAAGTTGACAATGGCAGTGGCTGGCTGGTTGGGATCCAATTCTGCAAACAGATGGCAGACATTGTCCGTGGTACTTCCTTGTTTTCTGGCCACGAAGCCGAAGAGCCTGGAAGAGGAGAACGGACACACAGGTTAGACCAAGTACAGCATGAGACGATCCGAAAATCTATTATCTGTGTTATAGAGTCCAGTGTTCTCAGCGAGCGCTCATTACTTTCACGCGTTTCGCCATCCTGTTATGTGATGATGCAAATCAAGTCTTCACACAACAGAGATCAGCCATGTTGAAGCAAGATTTAGATGAACTCCTCAGAGGCTGCTCCTCATTTATTTCCTGATCTGTGCTTCCAGCAATACTTGTGAGGAAATTAAACAATGTATTATCACTGTACCCTATGCAGCTCTTGCAGTAATTACTGACACTAAATATTGGCAGATTTTCCCCTCTCCATCTACCTCTACAGATGCTAAACGACATTCTGTGCTGTAACTGGACAGGGTACATTCATCTATTCTCAGTTTCTGACAATCACAGATAGTCCCTCATTATCAGACGAATCAGAATAATGGAAATTAACAGGAAAGCAATGTCCGGGCATTAGATTTAGGATATCGTTATGTTTATCCCAAGCATGTGTGAATAGTTCCATGGTGTTAGACTCTCCCACGTCTGATGGAGGCTATTCCACTTCTCAACTACTCTATCGGTGACTTCATGATTCCTTAAAATTCCTCTAAGCTACCACTCTCCGGTCAGTCTTGGCCTCGTCTCCTAATACACCTCTTGCTGTGAATAATGTCACCCTGGATTCTGCAATTTGCTGTAAAACACATACAAAGTGGAACTTACTTTGCCGGATTCCCATCCGTCTTCATCCACCTGCAGGGGGCGACAACACACAGGTCAGAGTCTGTCAGACATCCCGTAATGTACACATATAGCACAATGGTCAGGCGTAATGATGTGTGTGTGTGTGTGTGTGTGATCAGCTGCACTCTGTAAGACACTTACTTCCTCTCCTGTGGATCCAGGTCACAAAATGTGATCGTGTTCAGGGGATAATGTCTTCGGAAAAATAACCTGCAATAGAGAAAGGCGTTCACTGCTCTGTGCGTATGAAAAATGGCTGAACAACAGCACTAACTTATAGATTGGCGATGGGCAAGAAATGGCTCCTGGAGAATGTGGCCCCAGGATCCTTTCTCCCCTCTCCTTTTTGTGACTGTTTCCCTTTATTGTGGGAAGCCGTTGTTGTTCCGGCTATTTGGACAGTGATAGAGCCGCCAGCGTAATGTCCACAGACTCATTCGAGTATAGAAAACATGTATTTTGGCACAGAGACGCTGCAGAAAATGTCATTTACGTTCCATGGTTAAGATTATTGTTAGGGAGAGAATTATTGTAATGCTGAATAAACCTGTCACCATTATAATATTCATCTAGACCGCTATTATGGTAACGACTCCGTGAACACTGGCAGCATTTCAGTGAGATGATCGGAATGGCAAACCACACCCTTTATTACCCGATTAGCTGCGATATAATGATCGCTTTACATTACAGTCCTAATAAAGGATAGAAGAATGTAATAACAGCCTGCTTAGAGAAACTTTTCTGCCGTCATATGCAAGGGAAGGGACAATAGATCCACCAGGACGATAAATTTCTGCTTGTGTTGGTACTAATCCTATAACATAATATGAAGGAGGACGTACAGATAATTGAGTAGCAGGAAAGACCCATGGGCCCCTAAACTAATGGGGATACACAGAGATTGGTTCCCATATAGAATGGGATGGGTGTGAATGGGTTGTGGGTTCTTTCATTCCCAGTGGGAGAGACACGGGATTTAATAGTCGCCTCTCGTAGCAATTGATGAGACAGCAGCTCCCTTACTTTCTCTGATTGTCAGTCAGGGTGATTCCTTGGGCGGAGACTTTAAAGTGAACGATAGTCGCGGTGGGCTGGGGATCGGCGGACAACGTCTCTCCAATGGTCTTGGCTATAGCCTGCGGCCCGGTCAGAGACTCCATGTCGATTGAGTTGACAAACAGCACGTTGCAGGCTGGTGGGAGAGACACAATACGGGGTCAGCGTTAATAATTCAACAAAAACCGATCATAGAATATTATGGCTTCCTGAGACCTAATAGAAAGGTTCCTGCAGTCAGTGGTCCCTAAGGACATCCTGACTAGCCATGTATCTTATGGCAAATGGCTTATGCATGAAGGACAATGGGGCAGATCCAGAACGACGCATTTCCGCGAATTTACGTGTGGCGGAGACGTAAATTCGCAGATTTGTACGCACTGCGCATGCGCACCACCGAAAATACGCACATTCACGTAGCGTATTTTTAAACGTA
>WWET01000863.1:179426-189864 GCA_011038615.1 Limnodynastes dumerilii | reverse complement strand
CGGGGGGTGGTATTTAAAGTGTACAGTATGGGCGTGCTAAGCTGCGTACGTTCGCGTAGTCAGTACGCCCGTTAGCGGACGTATGCTGTTACGTTAGGAAAAGTTAAGGTAGGGTTTGGGTCGCGTAATTAGAGAAAATACGTCCGTGCAAGGGGTGTGCCGAGGGGAGTGTAGCGAACTTACGTGTGCGAAAATACGCACCGCTAAAATACGTACGCACACACGTAGTTCTGGATCTACCCCAATGTCTGACCTGTAGTGTTCCCTGTACATGTTGCAGAGAGGGAATGTGACAGACTTGAGCCCCATAGCAAGGAGGCGGTACCGGGTGGAGCCATGCATTATTGGCTTTGGGGCAAAGGGAGTGGCTGCCACATGCCCCCCTCCTCTCTGGGCCCCGAGCAGCCACAACTCTTGTGCCCCTTATAGTTATATGCTTGGCTGCAAGCCATTGCCCTATGTATTGCATGTATGGACGTTTGTATGGATGTATGTACCGATCTCTTACCTGCTCCTTGTTTCAGTAAGTCACTGGCCGTGTTTGTTGGAGTAGCCACTTCCCGAGTCTCTTCTGAGGGATCTGCCAAGAGGTGATGACAAGGAATGTATAAGAATAGAAAGAATACAACTAGAATTCAGCAATTTACAACCAATAACAGAAAATTTCATGGAAAAAAGTTATTTAAGTTCAAATCGGTCCTTGGACCGCTGTGATTCAGGAAAACATTGGTACTTGTAGTTCCATAACCTTACAGCCTTGAACTCGGCTGATTGGATGAGACTTCTAGAACCCTGGAGGATCATGGGACTGAACCATTGTGATTCTTCCAGTTGTAGGAAGGAATTTCATTTCGCAATGTCCTTTTAATCACTGTGGTGTCTCTGGCTGTTAAACTTACCTTGGCAAGGTATGACCAGCTTGCAGGGCAGTGCCAGGGGGGTGATTGAGTGCTGATATACCAGTGCTGATAGGCACCCTGAAAAAGAGAGATTAAGTTGAGGAACACCATCAGATATCATTGTATTTGCTATATTATCCAAGCCACGTTTTTTATGGACTTACCAAAGTACGGTTCATTTGGGCATCCCTTTAATTTCACGCCTCTGGGGCTGGTCTCTATCAAGAAGTGTCTCACTAGTTCATTTGTGGCATCTCCTGGAGGAATAGAATGATTAGTGAAATGCGTTGTGCTGGCTATTGCTCTGGCTGGAATACTCCTTCATGTATAGCTACCTTTCTTGCTTGGCTGGTTGGTGGTGGGGGGTGGAGTGGCCACTTTCATAGCAAGACCATATGCCCCCCTAAACGAGTGGCTATCCCGAATAATGAAGGTTCCAGGATCTTTGTCCTTCAGTAGAGAGATAGCTGATAATGGAAACACGCCATCACGTTATTATACGAAACTCCTCTGAATTCTCATCTCTAATAGCAGGTGCAGGCAACCTTCAGCACTCCAGGTGGTACTACAAAAATTCCTCAATGCATATTATTAAGGGCGTTGCGCTATTAATAATCAACCTAATGAACTAATCTTCTCATTATATATTTTTTTCGTTGTGCCATATATGCAATTACCGAAACTTACACCAGAACAAAAGGCTGCAGGAACAATAGGGATAGAATGTCCTGGGTGTCAGCCCACCTGCACACCCAGGGCCTATCACTCACCTTGATCTCTGGAGATCTCCGGTTTGTACCAATACTTGGAGGTATCTTGTACAAACTTAACATTGGCTCGTGTCTCCGGGCTGCTGTCTGTGAAGGGAAACGGAGAGAGCAAAGGAATTGATAAACTGCATTTCCGTTGTATATTACACTGAAATAATCTGAAATAAACCCTGATTTACAGCAGATGCTGTATTCAGAACAACTCACATTTGAAAGCCCGCTAGAGTACTCCCCTATACGAAGCCTGCTTTGTGGTCATAGTATGAAGTCATGTGCAGCACTCATGGTGTGAGGTCGCTGCTGTATACGTAAGATCTGGCTGCAGGAGAAAGATCCGTCCCGGTAACGTGGCGCTCACATCTATGCCGCTTACTAAAAGGGGCGTTTTTCTAATCCTACCATTTGGAAAACGTCCCCTTGTAGTAAATCTGGATCAGGGTCATTAATATGGAAAAGGGTAAAGGTATCATCTGCACCCGTTGTAAGAGACCTGGGCCGAATTTACTATACTGCACGTTTAGAAAATTGGAGATGTTGCCTATAGCAACCAATCAGATTCTAGCTCTACTTTCCTATTACATATTAGAGAATGTCAACTGGAATCTGATTGGTTGCTATGGGCAACCTCTTCACTTCTTCAAACCTGCAGCTTAGTAAATCTGGCCCCTAGTGGTAAATGTATGAATCCCAAAAAAGGAAAAGTGTTGTCCGAGAACCAATCAGATTCTAGCTTTCATATTCTAGACTCCATTAGCTAGAATGTGATTGGCTTCCATGGCCAAACATCCACTTCTCCTGTTTAGAAGCCTTGGAAAGTATATCTAATAATGTCTTCAACTGGCCCAACCAAAGGGAATACTTAGGTCATCCAAAAAGGGGATGGATGGGTACCTGGCATGGAAAACTTGGAGAAGTCTGGCAAGGTGTGTGTAAAAGCCATTGTGCTGCCGCTGGGACTGGACATCCCACTGGACATCGGAGAGGAGGCCTTTCCGTTGAGTGTGGAGTAGTTCGGCAAGCTGTTGGACCTGTCTCCAGACGACATCCTCCGTTTCTCAGGAAGTGAAGGCTGGGGCCCAGGACTTCCCTGGCGGTAGAGCGTAGAGTCTGGCGATGAAGACGACGGGCTGGCCATGCCTTGGTAGTAGGCAGGAGATACCGGGAAACATGGTGTTGACGGAGCCTGGTATCCTCCTGCGCTGCTCTGTCTTGACAGCGCCGGCCGTCGTTCTTCGGGGTTTGTGAATCCATACATGACGTGTCGTTCCAGGCTGGGGCTCCCAGGAGTCACAGGGGCACTTCCTGTCATTGCGACATGGTGACGGACGAGGCTAGGACTGCCCGGTGTGGCTACTACACCGCCGTGTGTTCCCAGAGGGTGCCTGTTCAAACTCGGGCTTCCAGGAGTAGTGGACATAGTGGGAGTGACCATCCGTCGACCAAAGCCTGGGCTTGGAGGTGTGTTGGTGCCCACTGTTCGGTGAAGTGGCTGGGGGCTGCTATGCATCACATGACCAGCACTCACAGGAAGTCCGGAATATCCATCAGTCAGTGTGATGGCGTTGTTTGGGCTGTAATTGTATGAGTCATAGTTGTTGATGGGAATGACTGCATGCGGCGCCATATTGGATGTGGGCGAACTATTCTGATAACTGCTTTGTGGTGAAGGTTGAGACAGACTGGCGGACCTGAAGCTGGAATCCACAGACGGCTGAGTGGTAGTGGGCATACAAACGCTGCTTTCTGCTGATGGACAGCTTCTTAGAGAGACACTGCAAGGGGAGAAGAAAATAGTGATTATTGGGGTATTATCGTCTACTCAAAGTGGAGGCAGCCATTTTGGGTGCTGCCAAATACCCATCCCTCAGTCTCTATATTCGCTAGGCCCATTATCTGCTGTACAATGATATCCTTTCTTACCCATCAGTGCTGTGCACAGGGCTGCTTGTGGATATGGGGCTTGGGGAGCCGAAAGCATTGGGGTATCCTCCGTTCCTCAGAGTGTACATATTGTACGGCTGAGTTGTTGTAGGGGATGGAGGGCCAACTCCTCCGGTTGTTGCTGTCCTGGCCACAGATTCAACATAACTTCTGGGTTCTATAAGGAAAGCAACATAAACATGTAAGATGGCATCAACACCTCAGCAGGCTCTGACAAAATGGCTGACGTCAGGAAGTTCTATCTATCTATCTATCTATCTATCTATCTATCTATCTATCTATCTATCTATCAGCATTGTTCTCTGTTTATGAAGTGCATGTATGGGATAGTGGCACAGACAATTCTATAAAGGTGTAATACAGCAGATAACTGAGGTGGAGACTTTACCGATTCCCATGAATACACTATTATGGAAGAAGCCTCTTACGAGATCCTATTATTTATCTATGTATGGCTCCCAAATGGACCAAATACATTTTTGATGCTGTCTATGTTAAAATAGCAAATTCCTGGTGTTCTCTTTCTACGACTACTGCACCTTCTCCCTTATCTGCTGCACTCACAGACTGCACCTACCCACTGTATTCTATGCCTCTGATTCCTGGTGTTCACCCTCTACTGCTGCACCTTCTCCCTCATCTGCTGCACCCACAGACAGCACCTGCCCACTGTATTCTATGCCTCTGATTCCTGGTGTTCACCCTTTTCTGTACCCACAGCCTGCATTCCAAGTTGTTTCTTGGCTCCATACTACTATCAATTCTACTATCAATAGACCTTCCATACCTAGCTTAGTCATGTTCTCCCTCAACTTATGTAATTCCTTCCAGACAGGTACTGAGACACTCTGACCATATGAGAACTTTGAGGTCTTTGTTGCCTATTATCCACTGTAAACCAACCAGATCTTACTGTGTCAGCAGCCTATAACGATTGTAGCAGATAGTACAATGTTTTTCTTAAGCCTTTACCTGCAGAAGGCGATGAATTATTCTTATTTTCTCAAACCAATTGTTTAATGCCAACTATTATCCATTCTAGTTTACCAGAAAAATACTGGACAGGGCAGTTTCCTACGTATTAATTATCTATTTACAGTAGTGAAATATAAGGCTTAATTACATCAAATATTAAGCATGAGACGTTATGCAACTCTCAGACACAATCCGGATTCCACTGATTACTCAGTATCTACCCATAAGTCTACAATGCAGACACGAAGAGAAACGGTCTCTTATCTAACCCCTGACTGTGTTCATATCCGACACACACTTCCTGCATACAGTCATCTTCAGGAACAGAGACCACTGAAGAATCACAAATGATTATAAAAAAAGGAGTTAGAAATAAATCATCTTTATGACGCCCGTCACTCCCCTCTCTCATGCCGAGCTCTGGACCTTAACCATAGCTTCTCCATTCGAACGCAGATCCCTGCGGAACTGCTTAGCCCCTCCCCCTACACTTCATTACATGCCTATCAAACAGACGGGGCTTGGGCACGCGGAAATCAAGTGCCATCCCCTGTATTTTCTAGCGCACGGAACTGAGTTACGTACACCCGGAGATCTGTAGTGTAACATCTGCAGCAGATCTGCCTTTTGCATAAGTCCCCTAACATTGAATGAGAACCAGGCCCTTTATTATTATTTAGCTTTATTTTTTTTAATGAACATTTAGCTTTATTTTAACCTTCTGGTTAAAATAACCATTAGATACATATATTATATATATTATATGAGCTGCAGAAGAGTGATATAGCAAAATTCTGCTGCACCTTCTTCAACATAAACAATAATAATAATTACCGGTTATTTAAGTCACTAATGGCACTTTTTCGGATTGTCGACGGGTACTATGACATTTCCCAAGGAATTAACAAAAGGTTAATTGATTCCCACCTCTCTCCCTCTCCCCCTCTCTCAGTACTTTCTCACACAGGAGAAGACGTGAGGGAGACCCTGAGATTACTTCATGAATAGTTAATTCTCCTTTTATTCCCGTGTTAGTGCTGTTCATGCTTCAATAGGTGGCTTTCTCCGTGCCCTACTTTTATCCCAGTCATGAGCTGAACTCTATGCCCTTCCCAGCCACGGCAGGACGCCAAATTCCCTGGTCAGGAGCACAGAGTGATAATATTCTGACATATCGGGCGCAAGATAGGTGGTCACCGAAACCTGACATGGTCATTGTAGGGTGATCATCATCAGGGAGGAACGGATGTGTCTTCATTGTATGCTTAGACCTAGACAGAGCTGTGTCTCCAATGCAAAGCACATGGGGATGGTGTAGGTATGTGACATAAAAGCCCAGCTGAATATACAAGGATCGTGGGAGTTACAGTGCCTTTCTTTTAGACAGGGTTACATTTTGTGACATAACCAAGGCTTTGTGTTACGGAACCGACCAGCTGATGGCAGGCTGGTATATTGTCTGCAGGCTTCAGACTACAGAATTCAGCAACTCCAGAAGAGGCGTAATCTATTCTACAAGGGGTGACGTAGAGGGTGGGTTCACCTCTTGTCCAAGGTCAAGCATTCAGCTTGGATTTCAGAGCAGAAACTGGTCAGGTTCAAGATTCTCTCGTGTCATTCACACATTCTCCTGCCTGGAACGTCTATTTTGTTTTACTCATCTACATTTTTTATATTTTATTTGGCAATAACAATTCTGTGTTTTGTCTCCATAATCAGTTAAACTTTTTCTTTAACTATTCCTTGTTATTAGTAATGTATCCAAACCAAAGTTGTCATCTGCTTAGTTTGAAGTGTTTTGGATGATTTGTGCCATCTTCAGCAACATAAAAACACATGTTTCAATAGAGCTTCAACACCTTGAAAGAATGTAAAAATGGACAAAACACAACTCCATCCAGCAAATTCCGCAACACAGAATCACAGCAAGAAAAGCCATCTGAGGGATTTCTCATGTTTCCTGGACGCATGCATGCAATCTGGAGCAACATGCAGGAATAATTAAAGGGTTGCTTTCCGGAGAAGCAGATCTCATCAGCGAGTTTACATCTGCCGGTCACATGTTCTGTTCATTACATACTGAACAGCGCTCCAAAGCGTGAGATACTGGTCAGTAAAAGGAGAGTATAAACTATAATCATTGCTACGAGCTTGTTTTTATTTTCTCTCTGGCATTTGAACAAATTATGAGAGTACACACAATTCATGCCTCACACAACATACAAAGAAAACTAGAGGAAGTAATCATGTATAGCTTGGAGCAGAGAAGAGCAACTAAAAGGGTGCATGGCCTGTGTTACAACAGTCAAAGAAATATGAGAGGAAGTAACATGTATAGCTTGGAGCAGAGAAGAGCAACTAAAAGGGTGCATGGCCTGTGTTACAACATACAAAGAAAACTAGAGGAAGTAATCATGTATAGCTTGGAGCAGAGAAGAGCAACTAAAATGATGTGTGGCCTGTGTCACATAACATACAAGGAAAGACTAGAGGAAGTAATCATGTATAGCTTGGAGCACAGAAGAGCAACTAAAAGGGTGCATGTCCTGTGTTACAACATACAAAGAAAGATGAGGAAGTAACATGTATAGCTTGGAGCACGGAAGGGCCAGGGGTATATGAAAGCAGCTTGACATGTATCAAGGGGTGTAACCAGGTACAGGAGGGGGGAATTATTCAATGGAAGAGGTGTAATAGAACACAAGGACATGTGTATAAATAAACTGGAGGGTGGTAGAGAGGAAATGAGTACAAAATAGACTTCACTGAAAGGGTGATAGATACGTGGAATATTCTCCCATCTGAGGGGGTAGAGGTAAGACTGTAGAACAGTTTAAACATGCTTGGGTTAAATATAAAACATTTTAAATTTGAAACTAAATTAAGGTCAAATCATTTCTAGGGTCAGTATGGTTTAAAAATAAAATTGGTTGCTGGATGGGCTGTATGGCTCTTATCTGCCGTCACTTTCTATGTGTGGTCATCTTTCATTTGTACATGCGGATTTACACACCTCTAATGCTCTGGAGGAGTCTAGGTCTGCAGGAAACAGACGTACGTATTAAAAGCATCTATGGGCCCCAGAAAGAGTGGCTGTGATATGTGCTTAGGATACTGTCTCTGTTCTCTATCTCCACTTCCAGAGTCTGTATTATACATAACAGTGACTTATAGGGAGGGAGCTCCAGCACCCAGCGCTCCTTCTTATAAGGAAACATTCGCTGCCAGTAACCAGTTGCAAAGTTTTGGAAGTTATTTTTGTTACAAATGACTAATGCCATGACTTCACTCCATGACGGCCAGTGGGGCTCTTTACATCATCGTGTTTACTTTATGCTGAGCAGGTCGTGTGTTCGCATGGAATGGCCATATTTGGGAATGCGTTTATTATGGAGGTGGGAGAAGGGGGTAAAAGTAGGCCCTGGCATTGGAAGCATCTGTGCAAAGGGAGTGGTTGACTGTGATTGTGCGTATCCGTGGATTTTGTGGGCCTGTGACTGCGAATCCCTGCTGAAATATGAATGTTTGGGCCATTAGAACCGGATCCAGACATGAGAACGCCCATCGCTTGTAATTTTCCACAGTAGAGGCTTACGTACGCCAAGTGCTATTCTAGATTCCACGCGTGCAAGGATAGCGCTTCCATACCCTGAACCCTACCTTCAGGGTATGCCCCTGTGCCCAAGGGACTTGTTCCTAATGGACAATTGTACATCGGGGCTTAGCCAATCCTTACTGTACACTTTCAATACCTTACCCCGCCCACTGCGTTCGTATGGAGGGTCATCACGCTCCACCATCGGAACGGGTTACTTTGTGTAATTGGTCATGTGATTCACAGTCAGGTCTCCTGATTTTTAAGCAGGTTTAATTGACCCGACCAGGTCCCCAGGATTGGCTGTAACGAGCGTACACACTTATCTAATGTCTGACCAACTCGACGGTCGGATTGGATGCAAATTGGGTAAGTGTGTGCCCAGCTTTAGGTGCATGAGTGATGGAACCTAAGTCATTTTCACAAATCCAATATTCTGCAGCCGTTGGGTTGCACTAAACTAGACTTGTTCGGGAAACCATGTCCGCCTTTGAATTCTGTGTACGATATGAACCACCATGTTATCTTGTACATAAAGGGAGTGCTGTAACATACAGTATACATAGACAGGCTGCAATCACCGAGACAGGAAATCTCAGCCGACCACACTGACCTAATGATGACATAGCTGGAGATAAAGAAATTATGGGGATGTTTTCCGGAGGAGCATGCAGGAACTGTTAGATGCTAATTAAACATAAAGCATGCAGCATGTCTTAGTAATGATCCAGCGTCACCATCACTATCAACTAAAGACAGATTGATGATCGGCTAAATCCATAGCGATGGATTTCCCCGATATCACGTCTAGGATCACCAGACATTCCTCATCCACACAACCGGATCTGCCCAATGTCTTATGAAAAATGTTTATTGTATGGGATGACTGACATGCACAAACTCCACCCAGGAAACGCCAACCAAGCACCGGGATAAATAATAAGGACACAATGACGTTACTGATGGTCCATGGAGACACCCAGGTTAATAGAGTAATGAATGGAACAGATCAACCCAGTTGATTACTCTACAGAAACAGGCACAGACTTACCTTCCTGATAATCAATAACTGTTTCCATATCTGATGAAAGGATAAGATAGGATATAAATAAATACTAGAGCAACGATACCACTCTTGAATCTACTTCCAGTTGTTCCCCCTCCCCCACCAAGTCCCACAAACTCCTTGTGGGTGGAGTCACTGACATAGGGGCAGGACCATAACAAATCTTTGAATAATTGGGGGTTACTCTGACATAGGAGTGGGGCCATGACATTAATCTTTCATTAAGCGTGCCCTAGCCCCCACATCCCACAGACTCCTTGTGGGAGGAGTCACTTTGACATAGGGGAAGGGCCTAGACTTAGATCTTTGAAAGACCACGCCCCCGCTTATGCCACTTTGATTATACACATTTCCAGTCCAACCTCACGTTGTGACATGTACTTTCTGGCCCCTCATGGACTCTGCAGCCTTTAATATATTAAGCAGATCTGGATGTCGTTAGTATTAGACAGCTGGATAATGCGTTTGGCTGAAAAGAATGAGCTGCGTCTCTTGATCTGATGGAAGCAGAGGGAGTTACAGGGTTGCACTGTACACAGTGAGAGCCCTTGGTTCCTGTGAGATCCTCCACAGATGTTTACCTTCACTGCGAGCCTTAAACGGCTGATCTATGGGATTCCACCAGCATTCCAGAACAAAGGATCAGACTTTCCATGGCAGAAAGCCAAGGTCCATCATATGAGAATAGTAGACAACATGGTTATTCACCGCTGCTGTACCAGTCACTAGATTGGATGCAGTTAGGACCGAGGTTGTCTTCACCCGTATTGTTTTTACTTTCCGTATAATGTTTGATATCAGCTGTAATATACTACAAACACCCCAAAATATGGTCCTGAGGCTGCCAACACAATGCATCAGGTGCAGAGACATCTAAAGAGCTGATGGAATCTTTGCGCAATAAAGGTTGTCTGTCACATGACTCACCTCCGCTGTGATGGAGAAGGATGTCCGCCGGGCTGTGTGGTTTCAGTCCTAGGGCCGATAGAGGTGTCTTCGCTAAACCTGGCGGGGACCGAACTGGCGGGAAAAATACAAAAAATACAGGATATAATGAGATACCGTTTGTTTCAAGAATAGCGCATGTTTCACGCCTTATATCGCTGTTACCAGAACAGGACAACTGGACAACTTCCAGAGAACAGCCTATGACGACCTATGGGTATTTTATTCACCGCCAGGGCTGCCATCG
>WWET01000863.1:161277-174190 GCA_011038615.1 Limnodynastes dumerilii | reverse complement strand
ATACGGAGGGGAGGGTTTGAGTTACGTACTGGAAAAGTTACGTGAAAGAGGGTGGGGGGGCATTTAAATGAGCCTTTGAGGGCGGGGTTAGATTGAATCGCACGTACGGCATACATATAAACACGTATGTACACACGTAAAGATGGAGGTGCGCTATGCAGGGGTAAGTGTACGATTACACGGCCGGGAGAGGGGGGTGTCAGGGGTGTTGGGTACGAACCTAAAGAAAAGGTAACCCTATGGCATTCGTAAGTCAGTAAGAAGCTGAAAACCGTGGGGCATGTCAGGGGCGTGGCCTTGCTACTTTTCGCATATAATTAAGAATCTAAATCATTCCTAAGTGTGAACAGCGTCCTAAAGGTCTACAGTGAATATCTGGAAAAATGGTGAACGCCATCCAGTGTGCATAGGGCAGAGACGGCTCTTGTTGTACCCAACCCTATGCTAGATAAACAGCTGCACTGGCGATATCAAAGCAATGTGGAACCACATATTTAGGGGTCCGGTTCCATGGCACATCAGGTGAACACTGCGTAAGTGGCTGTTTATACAGTGCTACAGGATTGGTTGTTGGGCTTTTACCTCCTTTGGTCTCCCTCCTGGATTGGCTGCGATCGTGTTGAAGACCTCGGGGGAGACGCACCGTACCGGCGAGCGCACTTTGGTGGGACTGCCCACGTGGTCTTCAGCCTTCTGCTCATACTGCCCCTCACTGGTCGTCCTCCTTCGCGCCAACGATCCAATCTCATCCGGGGTCTTGTCGCGTGTTTGAACCCCTAAAAAATGCAGCAAAGTCAAAGCAGTGTTTGGGGCTTTCGTTGACATTACATTTACTTTTTACATAAATAATGATTAATTCACCCAATAAATTGCACATTCCCTGTGCTGACATACAGGCATCGTCATGCAGACACGACAGCAGAGACCAGATTGTGATGGTAAATTCATTGGTCATATTCCAAATGTTCCAAACCAAAGCTTCATGCTGCCCCCCCACCCCCAGGACAGGCTAGAGAGCTGGAATCTGATTGGCTGCTACTAACAATATATCCACCCCCATGATGTCTCCAACCAATAGGAGTATGTGAGGGACAATATTAATGTTATGAAGGTTATAACAAATAAAATGAATGATCTCACTGTGTTATTGTTTCAGCAAATTAAGGAAAGTAAAAGAATTCTTAGTTGGGAAAACGGTTTCCCTGCATTTTCCACCAAATTCCTATGACAACCAGACATTTTGCCAATGTGATACGTGTCCCTGGCAGAGAACGCTGGAGAGTCATAGCGGATGCAGACTTAAGTTCATCTTAAGTACACAAGCATACTGTAATAACGCACTACTAAGTAGAATGCGCTCCGCCGGACACTCCCCTCGCACGCACGTAACTTAGCTGATTTATGAGTTCAAAACCCTACCTTAACTTTTCCTTGCGTATCTCGGGTTGTACGTATCGCTGTGCATACGTAACTGCCTGACTCCAACCATACTGTACCATGTACATGTCTTCCTCCATCTATAACGCGTATGTGTAAATTAGCTGTCGTTATTAAATCTGGCCGGCCAGACCTGCCCTATACAGGCTGCACATACTGAAGCTCTCGTCGCTACCATTCTTAAACATATAATGCATGTGTTACTTGCAGCACAGAGGATTTCAGCTCCACTCACTAATGCATCATGACACTGTAATTGCAAGAGTTCTGTCTGTAATAAGTAGCCAATCAGAGCATCTAAATAACAGCTCCGAGGTCTGGGGGTCCAATCGGTGTCTGCATTACCCAGGGGAGGGGGTATACTATAGGATTCATTGAATTAGTTCTGTGGGAAATTAATATTCGAGTATGAAAATTCAATGCAAATAATGATTGCAGGATCAGATCTATGACCTGGAACGGTGGAGATGCAGGACACGTCTGTGGGACTTGCAGCTCGTGTGTCTGTAGGCTCAGGATCCTTTGTATAATGTGGCATTTGAAAAGGCCGCAGGAATGAATGGAGGAGAATGCTATGCAGCCTGTGTGGAGGAGGAAGGGGCCCAGCTTCTGAATGGAGACGAGGGGGGTGTTGGCTGGAAAATGGGAATTAGATGGACAAGATATCGCTGTGGAAGAGGAGGATGGGAGTTTATTTAAAGTCTGAACTATTTGTGGAGATGTAATTCTCAGATGCCCTACTGTGACGTGCACCGAAGCTTCATTCTTATAATAGAAATGGGGGGGGGGGGTTCTGATTTTCAGATTTTTGTGTACGTCTCAGCTGTCCACAGGGCTGGATTTAGGGGCCAGACACAACATTCACTGCAACCACCATGATGACGCACAGGCTGCCCTTAAAGAAGCTCATGATGAAGCTCAGATGCAGGGAACCACTATTAGCCACCAAATGTGGCACCTTAAACTGGCTAGCCTTGTCCCCAAGGGCATATACCCAATAACAACCTGGTGGGGTGATCACTGAACCCCTAAACTGCTCCCCAACTCACTGCCCAGCATAATGGAACATGCAGCAGTAATGTAACATCGGAAGGTTCCCCAAACATGACTGAGACGGGAACAATATAAACCATAATAAACTCATACAACTATTGTCCAAGCTGCTTCTAACACTGAGGAAGGAACGGGTACGGGGGAGCTCCTACTGGTGACCGTATCCCTGATGGTGCGTATACCCGCTAGTGACTGTACCCCTGCTGATGCGTATACCCGCTAGTGACTGTACCCCTGCTGGTGTGTGTACCCGTTAGTGATTGTACCCCTGTTAGTGACTGTACCCCTGATGGTGTGTGTACCCGTTAGTGATTGTACCCCTGTTAGTGACTGTACCCCTGATGGTGTGTGTACCCGCTAGTAACAGTACCCCTGCTAGTGTGTGTACCTCTATTAGTGACTGTACCCCTGATGGTGTGTGTACCCCTGTTAGTGACTGTGCCTCTTATGGTGCGTGTACCTGTCAGTGACTATACCGCTGTGGCTGAGCTCTGGAGTAGCAGCCTCCCATGGCGAGTGTGATGTTTAGCGCACATTCGCTGTAGAAAGTGCGCGGGTCCCATCCAGAGCTCAGACATTAGTAACTCTGCGCAGGTCATACTGGACATGAGCAGCAGATGAGTATACTCGGAGAGTCAGAGAGGTGTAACGCAGTGTGTACAAATCTGCTCCTCTCAAAGTTTCTTTCACTCTTTTCTATTTATAATGACTGTCGTTCATGTATTGATGTTACTGATAATAAAGAATTTACACATTATAATCTCATTTAAAAATAAAACCTCTGAGCAAAATGTGCACAAGGACGCAGATATTTTTAGGCAAAAAAAATAACATGAAGAGTCGCTGTAGTGTCGTGTATGTGAAGTGTGTGTTTTATAACATTCTTAAAATGCCCATTTTCCTATCCGTCAGGCTGTGCGGCTGTGCTATAAGTAAGATTAGGGGCATTTCATGAAGGAACATCTCCCCCGTGTTACACTTACGGGGCCAGATCCTAAACTACGTACGCGAGCAATTATACGCTGGCCGCTGATGTAAAATCGCCCATTAGTATTTACTGCGCATGCACGTGGCAGATGTTACACCACGTGACTCTGAACACACATAGCAGCCACGTATAAACAGCGTAACTACGAATGGAGGGGCGTGACAGCCATACGACACCTGTAATTACGCTTCGGCCTTTCCGCACGTCAGTAGTTACACTTTGAAAAGTTAAGGTGGGGTTTGGGAAGTGTAAAACAGCCAAAGTACATACGAGCGAGGGGAGCGCATAGGAAATACGCTACGCGATTAAACGTAACCAGCGCTTAGGTCTGGATCTACCCCACAGCTGTGAGCGGGGGGCAGGGTTATAGGAGGAAGCGCAGGGGAATATGGCCGCCGTTGCGCTCACAGATGTACTAAACCGCCCGCTTCTCAGTGGCAGTAAACACTTTGTGTCCCCCTTTATGTGCTCACTATGCATCTGCGCAGTGCGAATACACGCTGCGCATACACCTAAAAAAATAGCGCTGGATGACGAATATTCCATGTAACCAGCGAGGGACAGAAAGGGGGACATTTACTCACTATAATGGCCGCCCTCCAGCAATGTGCGTGGAACACAAGCGGAGGCACCCGGCATCTCCTATTATCTACAAGCCTCAACCAGCCCATCCCGGGACCGGCCCTTCTGTCTGTACACGATACACAGCAAATTCTTCACACAGTCTCATTTTCTAAGCCTCAAAATAAGGCGCATTGTTCCCCAGCCAAGGGTGAAATGGAAACTCGTACACAATGAGGAGCTTCTAATGACTGGAACATGGCGGAGGAAGGGGGGGGGTCTATTTACATAATGTGAGATAAGCCATTACCTCAGCCTGGACAGCTTATCATTAATTATAGTGACGTTACACTCCAAAAATGTACCCAGTGTTATAGACGGCTTTCTACCATGTGTCAGATACTGTGCAGAGTCTCACATTCTAACTGTTACATTGTATCATGGCCGCCAACTCACGCAAATGGATATCAGGGAGATGGTGGCAGCACTATGAAGGGGCTGAACCAAAGGGGTGTGTCCTGTACAGCCAAAGAGATGTCCTGTACAATCAAAGGGGTGTGTCCTGTACAGTCAAAGGGGTGTGTCCTGTACAGTCAAAGTGATGTGTCCTGTACAGACAAAGGGGTGTGTCCTGTACAGCCAAAGGGGTGTGTCCTGAACAGCCAAAGGGGTGTGTCCTGAACAGCTAAAGGGGTGTGTCTTGTACAGCCACAGGGGTGTGTCCTGTACAGCCACAGGGGTGTGTCCTGTACAGCACAAGGGGTGTGTCTTGTACAGCCAAAGGGTTGTGTCCCGTACAGCCAAAGGGTGTGTCCTGTGAATAGCTCCACCCATGGGTGTGTCCAGTGCTGCCAGGAAAACAATTTCTCCATATAACATCAGTATTTATTGATTGTTATATTGTCAGTGAATAAATCCTTTCAGTGTTATTGTGGAGACTGTGAATAGGATCCGCTGACTTCTCCATCTTTATAGAAGAGATAAAGTAGGTGACACTGCAGCGGATTAACAAGAGACCAAAGTGTATTTTTCATTTCTGTCTCCATTATTGAAGTCATGTTGTCTTAGATAACTTTGATGAAGTCATGTTGTCTTTTATGACATCTTGGCCTCCATGAAAATGGCCGCCTCCATAGGCCTCAATGCAGAGAAATATCATACCGCAATGACTTCTATGGAATAAACTCTCTCCATGAAGGCATCAGAGAAACCTGGTTTTACCCAGGTGTAACTTTCCACCTGATTCCCTCTGGATCCGATCCATGGTATCTCGGTGGTGCGTAAATTCCAATACCGCATTGTTTGCCTCAGAATACCCCCGTGTGTCACGCAGTTATTCATCGCTTGAATTCTGGGCCTGTATTACTACAGTTTTTTATGACATATGGTATCAATATGGACTGCTTGACGTGAAGCCAAAGCTTAAATCCTAATATGTATCTGGCAGGGTCCACGAGGAATTAAACTTAAAAGAAAATGTTGTTTTCTCACTTAAATGTGCCCATAAATAATATCGCTCATAACAAACTAGTAAAGAGTTATTCAACTCAGTTGTGGTACTTTTCCTGTAGTTATATCGTGAGAATATATCTGAATACAGAATAATTATTAATTGCACACTACATTACGGTCCAATCTTACATTCTATAACGCTGCTATACCCCCAACGCTCAATTAGAGCAAAATATGCCTCAACGACCGTCCTCCAATGAAAATTTAGCATAAAAGCCCACCCTCTGAGGCTCACAAAGCAGGATGTACCACCAAAATCAGGATTATTATACTGTATGCTGAAATGATGAGGAATAAACCAATATTCAGGGGTTATTATCCTATATCCTTCCCTAGATTGGTTCTTCATAATAATCATTCTATAGATTTGCTTTAAATATTCTGTGCTCTTCGTGATGAAGCTCTTGTCCGCAAACAGCCAACATTATATGTTTCAGACTAAATTGTACCACAGACTAACACATTATACGTTGTAATGACACATACATACAAGGGGCCAGATCCAGAACAACGCTTGTGAGCAAATTTACGCGTGGCGGACACGTAAAATCGCATGCGCACCATAGAAAATACGTGAACGTATATGTGAACGTATGGGCCATTCACGTATGTGTCACGTAAATCCTTACACGTGGGTGTGCCAAATTTACATGAGTCTAACATACGTCTGAAATACGCTATGTAGGCGGGGGTTTGTATTTAAAGTGTACAGTATGGGCGTGCTTAGCTGTGTAAACACGTGTTGCCCATACGTACGTGTGCGGATCACTGCGGTTACGTGGGCAAAAGTTAAGGTAGGGTTTGGAAAGCGTATCTCGGACAAAATACGTACATTCAAGGGGTGTGCCGATGGGAGTGTATAGAAGGTACGCACACGAAAATACACTACGTGAGTAAACGTATTGCTAGCAGAGTTCTGGATCTACCCCAAGGACAGTAATTGAATAACGCAAAAAAAACAAAAACCTTTGACCATCTGTGTACAATTTAAGAGGTTCCAATATTTTCAAACAAGAGCTTCATCACGAAGAGCACAGAATATTCAACTAATAGTCCTACTGAGGTTAAATGCATGATAATACCCTTTACCGTCTTCCTGCCTGACAGTTGTTGCAGAGGATGAAGTGGATTATCTTACCTGCTCTCAGAAATAAAAACATCCTCTATTACTCAAGCGATTCCTTAACGTTGCTCAGTGCCTGTTGCCATATATGTTTATCCAACCCTTGTTCCCGCAGTGTATAATAAACTGCTCTTCCCAAGACTTCCCCTAATAGAGCAAGCTCCATCCTCGTTACACATCAGAAACACATTTGCCGATCCTGGCACATTAGTTCTCTCTCAGTGCAGTGAATCCCAGCACAGATGTGGTAAACAGAGTCACACAACAGCAACCGCAAGAACTGGCGTCTCCACACCCAGTGCGACCTGGCAGCTCACAAACGCGAGGGTTAGAGGCAGCGGATCCACACCCCATGCATTCCGACCGAAGCAAAGAGGATACATCAGCTCTTCCAAGAGCACATTGTATTAGTCAACGCCTGGACCATTCACTGTGTGTTATACTCAAGCGTAAACAGCACCCAACAGGCAAACTCAGGCCTATTCTTACCATGGCTCATGGTGAACCAATAATTAGCCTATATCAGGCCTGTGGTTCTCCAGGTGTTGTGAAACTACGATTTCCAGCATGCTCTGACCGTATAAGCATAGGGGATGGCTTACAAAGTATGCTGGGAGTTGTAGTCTCACACCACCAGGAGAGCCTCAGGTGGGCCAGGCCTGGCCTAGATGGTCCACAATAGGCAGCAGTGGCTATTACACACCATGCATGGATGAAAGACAGCGGATAGAACAAACCAGAGAAGGTGAGGGAACGCTGGCGGTGAAGTGTGGGTGTATGAGGGGTATTCATACTTTTGTGGATATTCCGGAGTTTGCTGTTGTACTCTGGTAGATGGAGGACGGAGGGGTCAGGAACACGGAGGAGGAGAAGTCAGAGGGGGGGAGGGCGTGACACAAGAGATTCAGGATGACAGAAACAATTACAAGACGGACAAATGAAAAAAGGAAATGGAGAAAAAATGATTCCGTTAGTATTGGGTTGTAATGGAATGATCGTATCTGCCGGAGTCCTAAGGGAAAAGTCAGATCATTGTTACCAATGCATGAATAATGGCAGAGATACTGCATCTATGTCACATTCACCTGTCACAATAATCTCCTCCTTTGTGACATTCCTGAGATTGAAGCTGTAGAAATCTCCTGATCTCCTCATTAACACCTTGTGGTGTAATACACAGACAGATAATGCATAGTTGCCGAAACAGCAGCATGGGGGCGGGGTTTAAGGGTGTGGTTTATGCAAATTGTGCCTGAAGCCACCTTTCCTGCCTTATTAAAGCGGTCGTTCATAGCCACGCTCACCCTTAGAAAGGCTCGGGGCTTGAGGCAGTGATTTGCATCCAGCATGAGTGTGACCTGGTATTACAATGTACAGTATAAGTGCGCCAACACTCCAGAACCGCCACTATTTTATATTCGCACAAGTCGGAAATCTAAAGGAAGGCCCTGGCTATTGGACATCCCTCCACAGTAGGGGAGGGGTTAGTGAAGCGATAGCACGGATATCTGGACCCTGCGATGGTGAGTCCTTGGGCTTCTGTTCATTGTAGATACAAACGCAAATTAATTGAAAGTAAAGATCTGCGCCACATTCCTAAAAATATTCCCTACGGCCACAGGAGACACGTTAAATCTTTTCACAATGGGCGGAGTCACTTTAGAACCTTTCACCAATTACACATTTAGCTAATAGTTTAATATTCTATATAGTATTTGGCAGTATAAGTTTTGTAATGAATTAAAATGTTACTTGTAAATGTTAGATACAGATAAGAAATGAGGAAATTCTGTTAAAACGTGGAATTTTCAAACGTTTACATTAGCAAGGATGCTTTTCTGTTATCTACTTAGTAACATCTTAAAGATGAATGACAATGGCTGTAAGTTATATTTACTGAACTGTAACCAATGCCGTGGGATTGGATTTCAGGGACATGGATCGAGTTGGTGTATATATATCTACTTGGCTTCCTAACACACAAAGCATGCAGCCACAGCTAAATACAGAGGGAAAAACTCCATCCTGTCTACTGACTAAAAACTGCACCTGGCATCTCCCTGCCGCTAGGTCTTATTCAGCAAGACGACTATTGTACAATCACTTGTTACCTAAGTGCACGCCGCAATCAGGTAATCTCTGAGATGAAACAACATTGAAGAGAAAACAATCCGTTCACATGGGAAATAGGCATCAGGGTTTAGGCTTTAGACACAAGGTGCATTTTAAATGGCTGATGGAACACTAATTCATTTATACTGTCTTTAGTTAGGCTCTTCCTCAGCATAGATTTTTCTTACTAGAGTGCAGGATCTTGGTCTGGCCTGTAGAGGTCACTGTTGCAGTTGCAGTTTATAGATTAAGTTGATTATACTCCAGAGTTCCTGCTCTTATCTGCACCTGGACAAACTATTATTGCTTTGTGAGGGGTGCAAATGTATTTATAATTTGCATGCTGGGGAATACTTTGAGCAAAGTAACATCACCTCTCAACACTTGGTAGAGCAAGCAGACAGCAGCCAAAAAGAAAGACGAGAACGTGACTTGCTACTAGGAGTTGGTGTCACTTTAAGGTAACCGGCAAGTGTGTAGAGATGTTTGCATGACACATCCTGTGCATGTAGCAAGCAGCAGGTCTCAGTAAAAGGCTAGCTTTAATTTGTGGTTGGCCACACACTTTCTGTGGTCAGTGAATTCCAAACATGGTCTGCAATGACCACCTTCTGTATACCAACTGTGCAAATATTTACCAGGGGCATTCAGTAACTATAACTATGCTCGCATGACAAATTGTGTCGGTCACAGTGACTAATAATAAATAATTGCTGCAAATAAATAGTTGCTGCTGCCCCTTTGGAACAAACTGAGCTTTCTCTTAATAGCAAACACGAAAAAATCATTTTTAAATTAATTTTTTTTCCGTTTAGATTTTGCAAAAGAAAACTATGTAAAATTAGAAAAGATTAAACTGTTTTGCAGGGTGTACAGAGTGTACAGGCCATGAAATAGTCACCACGGACATGAACAGTTTGAGGAGCTGACAGTGACATGATGAAGTTTAAAATAATAATCAGCGACATCAATGAGGTTTGAGGTACTTGGTGGTTTGTGCTTCATTAATGTCACTGATTCATGTTGAATTCACGTGAATAATTATCCAGCCATAACATGGGCTTCTCCTACAGCAAGAACGCTGTGATGTGATGCCTCTCACTCTTAAGAAAGTTGTAGGAATCGGTTAAAAGGGTGTCAATAGAAAGTCATTTCAGCAAAAAGGTGCATAAATCATACTAAGGTGATCATGATAAGGAAGGAATAAATAATATACTAAAATATGATATAATCCGTCAGCCATTTAAAAGGAACCTTCCTCATTGTGGGTTCAAACACCAGGTTTCTAGTGAATTGATTGGCTGCATGCTCATGAATATTGTCTCCGTGGTAACTCAGCAGTCCACTATATTGGTTTAAAACAGATGCAGGAAACATGTGACCCTACAGGTGAGGTAAAACTACAATTCCCATCATGTGCAACCGGTCGCCTAGGCTTGGTTTAAACCATAAAATCTCTCCATAGTGTTGCATCGAGTGTACCCCGTCTGTGGTAATTGTGTATAAAATACACTATGTATATAGTGAATAAAACTAATAAGCACTGTTCTGGAAAGAAGGAAACCGTAGTTATGTACCTGCAATCCTGTGAGCGACCAGGCCCTCCAGATTATAGTTCTCCTCTTCTGGGGCCTCTTCTCTGGTGGGAATCTGAGGTTGATCTGGAACTGCCAGAACCACGGGCGACGTTACAAGCGATTGCTGCGGACTGCTCTGCATAAAGGCGGACAGTGGTGGGATGGAGGACGGAGAAGTGCTAATTCTTGTCCCATAGCTGTAACTTCTCACCAACGGGGTCTGCTGGTTCTGATAACCGTAAGGAGAATAGGTTCCAGATGTATACGGCTCTCTGTACTCATTCAGCGGTCTGGTTGTCTCGGCAGGCCGCACTTGCTCATGTCCTCCAGAGAAGTAAACTCTTGGAGCTTGCTCTCCAGGTGTGTGAGGCTGGCTGAAAGGAGCACTAGACAGGGTACCAGGTGGTGTGGTGGCATATGGACTGCTTTGCCTCTCTGGTGCCACCTGTGAAGCTGGCTGGCTGTAGATCCCGAGAGATGGCTGAGCGGAAAGTGACCCTGTCACCGGCATACTTCTGTCCTCTTTTGGGGCAACGGGTACGCTCTGAGACTTATGCATCTGTGAGAAAGAAGGATCAAGGTCCAACATGAGCATGTTAAGTGCTTCAATCGACTGCTCAATCTCCTTTTGGGAGGCCATCATGGGGAACTCGGGGATACTTTGGCTTTGAGAAACGGTTTGAAAAGTGCTTGGTTGTGAAGTTGGGGGGGTGTATTCCATTTCGGGTGTGCCGTTCTGCTGACGGGACGGTGGGCGGCTTCCAGTCTGTTGCCACGAGTTCAGACCCCTCTGTACGGCCTCTCTGCTACTCACACTTCTGGCTGGCGCTTGAGGCAACGGTGAGCTAGATTCGTATTTCCCCGGTTCTGCCGATGTGAAAGATTGAGAACGGTACATTCCATTTGGGTCATAATAGTATAAGTGCTTTAGTGTTTCTGGTTGAGGTTGTCCCCAACTTGACATTGCTGGCTGGTTCACTTGATAGGTGGATAAATTATCCTGGGCGGATATTGAAGGCCTCATTTGACCACCGATCTCTTGGGAAAGAGGGATGCTTGTGTTTTTTAAGGTGTTCTGGTTGTTATATGGGTATACACCATTAATCATAGTCTCCTTACCAGGAAATCCATGTCTATGCAGCTTATCTATACCATTAATGGCACTTGGCCCATTGGTTAAAGACATGTTGATATGAGGAGACTCATGGTAGCGAGTCTCACTAATGTTAGGGGTACCATCAAAAGATGACAGTGTACCCAAACTCCCAACGCTGTGACCATCATGGTTGGGCAGTTCATCATCTAGGATGTCTGTCTCTCGCTCGGCTGGTGGGGACATGCTGCTCCCGTTGACGTGAACCTGTGCAGGGACCACATGCAGCATTGCTCCGGTTACAGCAGTCCCTGGATTCAGGTTGTGCATCGGTGCCTCTGTGTCTAAGCCGAATCCGCTAAGAAGTCGTTCCAGCTCCTGTTTCTCCTCGGGTGTCAACCCTTGGTTAGAGGCTGCATTAACCACTTGCTCATCTGTTTTATCGGTCTTTGTCGAGGCAGTCGAATTGCCCGAGTCACTGCTCACCGACAAGGTGTGTTCAATGTGATTGGGCGTAGCAGAGAGAGGAATTCCGCTGGCATTCACTGTACTGGTGCTTCCGTTGGTCGAGTCCTTCTTCTTGACCTTGGCGTAGAGACTTCCATCCAATGGGCCTTGCGTGTGTCCAACTTCTATAATAATAAAAAGAAAAAAAATAGAAAATGACCACTTAATATCGACATGTCTATTATTTGGCTCATTCAAAAGCTCTTATAAAATCTAATGGGAGATAGCAGAGCCAAAATATCTCCTCAATGAAACCACTGAACCTCCTCTCCATCTCCGATAACAATTTCTACTGCAGAACAAAGGCATTCAAATTCCTCATCCAATCAAATATCAGGTCGTAAATCTAATAGAATTGTTAATTTAAATGCCATCACTCCAATCCCACAGGAGCCTGTTCCTCATCCAAGCACTTTAGCCTACCAAGATTAACTTCTGATGTCAACAACAGATTGTTTTAATGCATCGAGTAATGGCGTTTTGGAACACAGTATACAAACATATGGAAATCAATTATCGTTTTTCTCCACAAACAAAAGTGTGAGTCACCGAGATGGAGTGTTGTCTCTTATTTTCCAGCGGTTCCAAATGTACTTTTATTCTGATAACACCTAATAGGGAAATGTTAACCGTCCCGTTACATATTTACAACTAATGACGCGTATTAAATCAGTTACAGATTCGAGAAACAATGGACAATTCAGATTATTTCAGCGGCCACCTACAAAAATAAAAAAATTGTAGTGACTAATCCGGACCCAACTCACTTGTTCTGTCCCTATCTCACCCCACCTCGTTCTGTCCCTATCCCACCGTTTTTAGGTACCTAAATAAGGCTTCCTTATCTTACTGTGCGTAGTTTCCTTCTTAAGAAGGAAACTACGCACGAACAATGCTTCTCCCCTCCTCCACCCCGCCCTCCCCGGCTAATCTAAATCCCTCCCCCCATT
>WWET01000863.1:139047-161174 GCA_011038615.1 Limnodynastes dumerilii | reverse complement strand
CCGGCTAATCTAAATCCCTCCCCCCTCCCACTTCTACCTAAACACTCCCCGAAGCGGCATTACACCGCCTTCCTAACTAAACTAACTGGCACGTAGACTGCATAGTAGGTCATTTCTCAGATTTCCGCACCTAAGAAGTAAAAGCTTTTTAGGTGTGAATCAGGTCCTAAATTGTCACTTTAAATACATTTGACGATGAACCTACATTTCCCCCTCTTCAATTCCCTACCTTACGTTGAATAACCGGCAGAGTTTGAGTCTCAGGAGTCTGCCCAGACTTTCGAAGCATCACAATTTTCCATTTGCAAAAGTCGGAAAAGTTATGGTGGGCCCTAGGTTTGGGTCATCCATTGGTGCAAGGGGACTGGTGAGGGGACCTGGATATCGCCGCCCTGTGATTGCAGACCCCCCACACATCCGTTAATTCAAATTCAGCCTATGTCAGGATCCAGCCCATTGTAACCCTAAGGCAACACGGCTGTGTACAACGAAAGAAACGCAGAGGGACCTAGAAACTCTTTCATACATTCGGTAGATGAACTACTTAACTGTGAGTGACTTTTAATACTACGGCTGTGATAAGAAGAATGAAGGATTAAGAAAAAGGACTTTGGAAGGTTATATATCATTGTCTTTTGTATCTGCTTCTCTGCACTTTATTTTAGCGCTCTTACCTTAGGTCTATTTACCATATATTTGGACGCACTGTTTGAACAGAGCTGGCACTTGTCACACTGCGGAGCGTGTAATGTGTGTGAATCACTGCACCACTCCCAGTCCCCCGGGGAAGCTTGTCAGCAGCCTGGGTAGTATATTTATGCCCTCTGGGAAGCTCGGAGCTGTCTGATTCACACCGTGTTTAAGGGGTGGAGGTGAGAAGGATTTCATGGCATCAAACGTCATTCCCAAATGACTTTGTAGCGCCAAAGCCGCCGTGTAAACATTTCAAAGCTATGAGCTATGATCTGTCAGTGGTTTCTGCGTGACTCATCCTAAATACCATCTGTAGCAGGCGATGGGCAGGAGAGAATTCCTTAAGCTGTTTATGTGGGCGCAGGGTATTAAAGTTGGGGCACAGCTACCTACAAAAACAAACCATGGTTTCCCAACATCACGACTCCCGGATTCGCTCACACGCTGTCATCTCCAGTCTGTCTTTCAGTATTTCTTCCTGTCTTATTTATTTTAATAAGTGAACAAATATCTGGCCACCAAAACTATCTGAGAGTTCTGTCACTTTTCATTTTAGGAGCTTAGTAGGTCACAACCCATGGAATGTCCTCAGGGAGTGACCTAACGCCCCATTCACCGGGGACCTAGCATACACAGGTGTGACCCTGCCTCAGCAGTGGTTGAACGGTTCAGGCAGACTGAGCGTTGGCACTGCCATCCTAGCAAATCCGTTCATGCAATTTACCATGTGATAATTGGGTCAATTATTGGGTCATTGTATAGCGTGGCCAGCTTCATTCACGATTCCCCATGCTGTGATTCAGATTTGTGAGCAATGCCCCCCGATCTTGCACTATTGCAGCCAGCTACGTACAACGTTTGACAAAGGCCATCCGGCTGCATGAGTGCAATTGTTACAATTTTGGTCCAGGTGCAATTTCAGCCGAATGGACACCACGCCTTGCAGTGACTTTGATTCTTGCACATATGCAAGTTACTGTCTTCTGCGTCAGACCCCTGAAGAATATGGCAAATGGTGACACATCTTGTGGTAGGATGTGCTCTCAATCAGTCTTGTGTGTCTTATCTACCTGTGGTCTCATTGGCCATTGGATAGAAACATAGAAAGTGATGGCAGATAAGAGCCACACGGCCCATCCATTCTGCCCAGTTGTTTATTTAAAACTATATTAACCCTAGACCCTATTTACGCTCAATTTAGTTTGAGATTTAGGATATCCTTTTATTTATCCCAAGCATATTTACACTGCTTTACTCCCATCTGATGGGAGAATATTCCACTTATCGATCACTCTTTCAGTGAAGTCATTTTTCCCACACATTTCCTCTGAATCTACCACCCTCCAGTCTATATTAATGCCCTCATGTTCTATTACACCTCTTCCTTTATATAATGTCCCTCCTGTACCTGTCACCCTCCAGTATATACACATGTCCTCATGTTCTATTACACCTCTTCCTTTATATAATGTCCCCTCCTCTAGCCGGTCACAGTCCTTGATATATGTGAAAGCTGCTATCATGTCCCCCCTCTCCCTTCTCTGCTCCAAGCTATATATGTTTAGTTCCTCTAGCCTTTCTTGGTTAGGTCTTAATGCTGTCTTACACTCTTGTTGTATATCTCTTTCTTTCCTCCTGACCTCTTGCTGTCTCTTATGTTTTTCAGTGTTTCCAAAAACAAGATTCACCTTTCTGTTTCCAAGACTCATCTGTTACCAGCATGTTCCCAAAACACAGGTCACACCCAACCGTACGAATAACATACTTGTATTGGAGAAGTCCTGATCCAATGGGCAATGCACTGGAGACATTGGGCAGGATCCAGATTTAAGAACAAGAGCGGAGTTATGAACGCTATGTAAGTAAGTCCGCTCTGAATAGGTCCCGTGCATGCGCAATACCTATTCTTCCGTAATGGAAGGCAGTCACCCAATGTTACGTTCCGTGCGGCAATTAGCTTTCACAAGGGTCGCAGGAAATCCAAGATACACACGCTGAGTGGCCTTAAGCATTTAAATCGCATAGTAAGTTACTCTATTCCAGACACACGCGTCACGGATTCATTATCTGCACGTAGCCCCCCCCCCCCATGCTCCTGTGTGCGCTATTGTCAATCAGAAATTCTGTACATTACGCTCCAACGGAATTGGGCCCATAAAGTACTTTAATATCCACAAAACTCTTTTGTATCCAATGCCAGTAGATCAGTACTCATTACAGGAACTGGATTCTAAAAAACATTATTTCTGTTCTCAGCAAATTCATTTATACATGAAAAATGTAAATACAAATATATTTTATGACTTATTGTACAACCTAATACATAATAACTTTTATTGCTTTTAAGTGTTGTTCTAGACGATTACTTTGGTCTGTGACACAGATGGTGAATTAAAACATGAAAACACAGAACCTTATTATCAGCCTTTATTATAACAATAGGGGAATAACACAAATATTTACCTGCTCCCAGTGTCACTATCCCACAGCCCAGACTCAGGATAACAGGACGTAGCGGAAAGATCAGACGGTAAGAGGCAATCATCTTGGTATCACTATCTCACAGCCAGACTCAGGATAACAGGACATAGCGGAAAGATTAGAGGGTAACAGCCAATCATCTCGGAGAGTAAGGAGCCAAAATTCCTGCTTATTACAAAGCTGAAATCCAGCAAAGCAATTAGGATTTATAAATAATAAATGTGTGGCAGTCGCTGCAGCCTCTTGTCCTGTGTCATGTGCCAGGCAGCGATCAATAGAATGAAGGTATAAATAGACAGAGGGGGCCATAAATATAGTGAAGGAGATGTCCTACCGCAGCTGCCGGAGAAATATCTCTGCAGTCACAGATCCGGGAGGTGCAGCGCCTCTAAGGAAGTTCTGGGCTCTAGGTAGTCACTAGTGTAACAAAGGGCTTGATCCAGAGTTACGATGCTTTGCTGTGCGTACATTTATGCACTCCCCCTGACACTCCCCCTGTCCTGGCATAGTTACACTCTGTTACGGCGGCTAATACTACCCTAACTTCAGCCGGCAGAACAGAGTGTAAGTACGACGGGACCGGAGCGTAAGTTAGAAACCCTGCCCTCCCTGCCTCATTTCCCTGCCTCTCCCCACCTACCTGTAGCGTTACAGTTAGGGACGCCACATCTTAAGTAAAGAAATTCCCTAACTATGCTGGGCAACATCTGCCCGGCGCATACGCAAAACAGCCGATCTCACGCATACGCTGCCGTAACTATGGCGGAGGGCGTTGATCTGGATCAGGCCCAAAGCTTCTACCAAGTGCCCATACCAACCAATCCGACTGTAGCTATCATTCATCTAATACAATCTAATAATCCAATAAAGTCAGAATGTGTTCGGTTGCTATGGGCGATGCCTTCATTTTTGTGACATATCTTGATCTTGATTTTTTTAATTGGCCAGAAGATGACACTATGTATGTGAAGCGTCTGCTTTCTGTGTGTGATCTACGTGGAAGAGGTCATTGGTTCACAAATATTTCAGACTAAGATGCAACCGAATCACAAGCTCAACTTTCAATTACTAACAACATGGGGGGAAAAAAACTCACCTCCAGTCACATGACCACCTCACCTACAGTCACATGACCACCTCACCTCCAATCACCTGACTATCTCACCTCCAGTCACAAAGTCACATGACCAACTCACTTCCAATCACCTAACCATCTCACCTCCAGTCACATGACCACCTCACCTCCAGTCACATGACCACCTCACCTCCAATCACCTGACCACCTCACCTCCAATCACCTGACCATCTCACCTCCAATCACCTGACCATCTCACCTCCAGTCACCTGACCATCTCACCTCCAACCACCTGACCATCTCACCTCTAATCACCTATATTACCTCCACTCACCTCTAATCACCTATATTACCTCCAATCACCTGATCTACAGAACATGTACCAGACAAAAGGGTCTAAATAATCTGCCTAATATACAGGGTCACAAGACACCTTAAACTCCCCCATTACACAGCATCTGGTTTCCTGTAGGGTAATGTATCCAAGCGGTGTAATCAGTGCATGACCCTCACTTACATAATAACATTTCAAGCGAATCATTGTGCCAACTGATTATAGTAGTAATATGAGCCATTAATAACTCAGAGCCGGATCCAGCATTAAGCAATCGAGCTGACGTACATACGCATTGACCACTGGTCCCGGCACCTGATGGCGGCCCTGCACAAACGCGCGATCTGCGTCCAGTGATCAGTAATACGGAAATTTCATTAAAGTCCACCCAGCATCTATAACGCGTTCAGATGTACTGGTAACAGGGTCGGGTATAGTCATTACACCCAAAGTGGCCATTACTGTATTTTTCAACTAAACAATTTTCGTAAAGGTGACCCGAAAGTTCAGCTCTTTGGCCGCAAGGCGCTGAACACCACGACCGCATTCCACGCAGACCTGCAGAACACACTAAACACAGCCCGGGGACTGTGCTTTCCCGATGACGGACATCAGAGAGCGTGCATGTCCCTTGCATAAACAGATAGATAGATTGCATTACACTTAATCCGGTGTAACAATAACACTGCATTCAGCTGTATGATTTCTGCTAAATGCTTTCAGCTTAAGAATGCAAATACTTCCCAGGATGCACACAGCACTCACGCAACACACAGAGCCGAGGCAGGATATGCTCTACAGACAGCCCGGGCCACAGGTAAATGCTATCTGCATATATACTGAATATCTACCTGCATGCGGCATGGTGCCTGACAGAGGGGAGTCGGACGTGTTTCTTCCATGCAGTACCCACAAGGAGTGGGTAAAGTATCCTGAAGGCCATTGTAACATTTAGTCACCAGAATGCTCCATGCTTTGTGTGTGTCACTAGAATGCTGATAACTAGAATGTTCTCTGTGTTGTATTCAAGGCCCTAGAGTGCTGTCTGCGTTGTATATGAATAATTGTATATATAACTAGAAAGTTTCCTATAATACATATAATACTGGCCACTAGAATGCTGTCTGCATTGTATATGAATAATTGTATATATAACTAGAAAGTTTCCTATAATACATATAATACTGGCCACTAGAATGCTGTCTGCATTGTATATGAATAATTGTATATATAACTAGAAAGTTTCCTATAATACATATAATACTGGCCACTAGAATGCTGTCTGCATTGTATATGAATAATTGTATATATAACTAGAAAGTTTCCTATAATACATATAATACTGGCCACTAGAATGCTGTCTGCATTGTATATGAATAATTGTATATATAACTAGAAAGTTTCCTATAATACATATAATACTGGCCACTAGAATGCTGTCTGCATTGTATATGAATAATTGTATATATAACTAGAAAGTTTCCTATAATACATATAATACTGGCCACTAGAATGCTGTCTGCATTGTATATGAATAATTGTATATATAACTAGAAAGTTTCCTATAATACATATAATACTGGCCACTAGAATGCTGTCTGCATTGTATATGAATAATTGTATATATAACTAGAAAGTTTCCTATAATACATATAATACTGGCCACTAGAATGCTGTCTGCATTGTATATGAATAATTGTATATATAACTAGAAAGTTTCCTATAATACATATAATACTGGCCACTAGAATGCTGTCTGCATTGTATATGAATAATTGTATATATAACTAGAAAGTTTCCTATAATACATATAATACTGGCCACTAGAATGCTGTCTGCATTGTATATGAATAATTGTATATATAACTAGAAAGTTTCCTATAATACATATAATACTGGCCACTAGAATGCTGTCTGCATTGTATATGAATAATTGTATATATAACTAGAAAGTTTCCTATAATACATATAATACTGGCCACTAGAATGCTGTCTGCATTGTATATGAATAATTGTATATATAACTAGAAAGTTTCCTATAATACATATAATACTGGCCACTAGAATGCTGTCTGCATTGTATATGAATAATTGTATATATAACTAGAAAGTTTCCTATAATACATATAATACTGGCCACTAGAATGCTGTCTGCATTGTATATGAATAATTGTATATATAACTAGAAAGTTTCCTATAATACATATAATACTGGCCACTAGAATGCTGTCTGCATTGTATATGAATAATTGTATATATAACTAGAAAGTTTCCTATAATACATATAATACTGGCCACTAGAATGCTGTCTGCATTGTATATGAATAATTGTATATATAACTAGAAAGTTTCCTATAATACATATAATACTGGCCACTAGAATGCTGTCTGCATTGTATATGAATAATTGTATATATAACTAGAAAGTTTCCTATAATACATATAATACTGGCCACTAGAATGCTGTCTGCATTGTATATGAATAATTGTATATATAACTAGAAAGTTTCCTATAATACATATAATACTGGCCACTAGAATGCTGTCTGCATTGTATATGAATAATTGTATATATAACTAGAAAGTTTCCTATAATACATATAATACTGGCCACTAGAATGCTGTCTGCATTGTATATGAATAATTGTATATATAACTAGAAAGTTTCCTATAATACATATAATACTGGCCACTAGAATGCTGTCTGCATTGTATATGAATAATTGTATATATAACTAGAAAGTTTCCTATAATACATATAATACTGGCCACTAGAATGCTGTCTGCATTGTATATGAATAATTGTATATATAACTAGAAAGTTTCCTATAATACATATAATACTGGCCACTAGAATGCTGTCTGCATTGTATATGAATAATTGTATATATAACTAGAAAGTTTCCTATAATACATATAATACTGGCCACTAGAATGCTGTCTGCATTGTATATGAATAATTGTATATATAACTAGAAAGTTTCCTATAATACATATAATACTGGCCACTAGAATGCTGTCTGCATTGTATATGAATAATTGTATATATAACTAGAAAGTTTCCTATAATACATATAATACTGGCCACTAGAATGCTGTCTGCATTGTATATGAATAATTGTATATATAACTAGAAAGTTTCCTATAATACATATAATACTGGCCACTAGAATGCTGTCTGCATTGTATATGAATAATTGTATATATAACTAGAAAGTTTCCTATAATACATATAATACTGGCCACTAGAATGCTGTCTGCATTGTATATGAATAATTGTATATATAACTAGAAAGTTTCCTATAATACATATAATACTGGCCACTAGAATGCTGTCTGCATTGTATATGAATAATTGTATATATAACTAGAAAGTTTCCTATAATACATATAATACTGGCCACTAGAATGCTGTCTGCATTGTATATGAATAATTGTATATATAACTAGAAAGTTTCCTATAATACATATAATACTGGCCACTAGAATGCTGTCTGCATTGTATATGAATAATTGTATATATAATCTAGAATGTTCTCTGTACTGTGAGCAGTAATCTAGAATTCTCTCTGTACTTCGAACAAAAATCTAGAATGTTCTCTGTACTGTGAGCAATGATCTAGAATGTTCTCTGTACTGTGAGCAATGATCTAGAATGTTCTCTGTACTGTGAGCAATGATCTAGAATGTTCTCTGTACTGTGAGCAATAATCTAGAATGTTCTCTGTACTATGAGCAATAATCTAGAATGTTCTCTGTACTGTGAGCAATAATCTAGAATGTTCTCTGCATTGTATATGAGTGGTTGTTAAATGTAACATTTTATTACGTTATTTTTTTATGTTCTCAGATTAAATTGACTGTGAAACAATGTCACACTAACCAACCCTCCCGGAATGTCTGGGCATCGCTCCTGGAATCCCGGAAGGCGGATCTCCCGCATTTGGCCACAGAGAGACTCCATGCCAGAGATTATGGACCTGATCCAGACCCCCCTGCGCACTTTCCGTATGTGCGGGGGCCTGTCAGTCCGCACGAAAGAGGGGAGGGAACTCCCCCTGTTCCTCCCCTCTCTCGTGCGCATATTGTGTGCGTTACGCTGCCATTGCCTTAAGTCACATGAGCGGATCAGCGCTCCGTCCGACCACTAGGAGATCCAGTCGGGCATGATTTGCTAGATTGCATCATTAAGCCCGCCCCCTACCCATCAATGGCTGTTTTCATAGTATTACTAGGGGTGGGGGCGGGGCTTGATGACGCTTATTGCATGAAATCACAACCTCAAGTCCCCTGCGGCAATCCAGTTTTTCCGTTGACCCTCAGTCCTGCCCTAACTTTGTAAAAGTAAGTTACTTAGACGCCGTGCAGGTGCCCGGTGATTTCAGCTATACAGAAGCCTGCAGAAATGTCAGTAACATTATTACCTAAATAAACCAAATTTCACCAAATGCATTATGGAATACTGTGTCATGTGACACAAGGGGGTGGAGCCTGTTTAATAAGCACATAGGATTATATTGTGAGAGCGGGAGAATAAAATGTGCCCGCGTCTGCCCTTTGTATATGGTGATTGTGGTGTCTGAGCTTTGTAGGGTTCATGCAGATAATGTCTGTGTGGTGCGATGATAGAGACATGATCAATAATTACAATTTCTCTCGCCCTCTGTGAACGCCTGGGGATGTTTTTTTTAACTCCTTCCCAGCTATATCGGGAGAATGCAGGATGGAAAGTACGAGCCTCCGATCTACTTTAGTCCAGCAGCTGTCGTGAGCTTTACAACTCCTTCCAGTGACGAGCAGCCTAATAGTTTGGTAATAATGCGTCATAAATATAGCTTCGATAGTGTAAACATGTGATGAGACCTCGTCTGTCTGCTAACATACACAGGGAAAGAACAGTATAGAGTCCTGTCCATGTGTATTATCCCCCGGCCTGCCTGAGTTATGTCATTCTATCGTATCTCCCATAATCCGCTGACATTTAATCTCCAGGTGACTCCGGTCCCTCTCTCCGGAATGTTGGGAGATCTCCCGGATTTTTACCATCCTGCGACTCTCCCTCTTCTTGTGACAGTTTGGATTTTGGCCCAAGTTATAATTAGATGTGTAGTTTGCTGCTCCTATGTTGTCTTTTGACAAATCGCATTGCGGCAATGAAGTGATGACTGGCGTGATCTTTTGGCCGTTTATGGCAAAACAGCATCGTTCCTGTGACTGCCTAACCTTAACCCTAACCATTCCCTTCCTGTAACCTAACCTTAACCCTAGCCATTCCCTTCCTGTAACCTAACCTTAACCCTCCGCAAACCCTAACCATCCTCATACAGCAGCCTAACCTTAACCCTCCCCAAACCTAACCATCCTCATCCTGTTATCGAACCTTAACACCCCCTAACCCTAACCATCCTCATACAGCAGCCTAACCTTTACCCCTCCCCCACTCCACAGCCTAACCTTAACCCTTCCCTCTCTGCAGCCTAACCAGCAACAGGTAACTTGTGAAAGTGAGAACGTTTGACATTGTAGCCGCTCCAATATACAAATATTCTCTATTAGAGAGGTGTCAGCACTGAAACACCAAAACCTCCATCCCCATAGTATCAGGTTTAAGGATAATCTGTTCATCGGTCTCTGCACAATACACTATGTCACACACCCGTCCTATTTGCGGCACAGGTGCTGTAATGGGCTTCACGGCTTTCGGAATAGCTCGATTAATGTCTAAATCCCACGGCAGGTTCACTTTCAAAGCCTCAGACGGAGCAGGTATTGTTCTCACGCAACAGCAGAATAATCCCCCTTCCCCCAGCCTCCCTGCAAAGGGCCACAGCGCCAGGAGACAAGAGGCAAATAAGCCGTGAGATCTGACAGACTCAGCTCTTATGTCTCATCAAAGAGATTGCGCCAACCTCACCCAGCAGCTGGTAAACCAAAGGAGCGGGGCACTGAGAGACATGGGCAGAGGGAGAGAGGCACAGCCTCAGGGAAGTTACTGCGTCAGTCCTGGTACAGCACAAGGGCTCTGGAATGAGGGTCTGTAGCACTGGGACACACAGATCGAGGCTCAGAGGGGGAGCGTGTTACACAAGGAACAACTTGTATTTAGGATATGACTGTTTTGTTCCGTCCCTGCCCTTCTGTCCACAAACACTTTCCTCACTGGAGCATGTCAGAAACAGGAGCTGGGTATGGTAGAGCTCTCTGCATCTGTGGCACTACAAATTCCAGCATACCCACAAGGTATCAACAACTACAAATTCCAGCATACCCACAGGGCAACAAGCTATCAGCAACTACAAATCCCAGCATGTCCTGTAAACCACTCTCAAGATGGTCAAACTGTGGTACTCCTGCAGCTGTGGCACTACAAAATTCAGCACACCCTGTCACCCACAGAGATGGCTGACTGGGTGCTCTTTAACTGTTGTAGCCCTACAGCTTACAGGATAACCTGTTAATCTGAATCGCCTGAAGAACCACAAGTCCCAGCATACTCTGCCAGACATATAGGAGTATGAACTATGGTTTAACAACCACTGTGGCACTACAAGTCCCAGGGCACCCTGTCACCCATAAAGAGGAGACTATTTATCTGCTGTGGAACTATAAGTGCAAGCATGTCCATCTGCCGAAGAGTCCTGATGGCAATATTAGAGAATGTCTACAATAGGATCATCCTCACAGAGGACATAATACAGAGAATATCTACAATAAGATCATCCTCACAGAGGACATAATACAGAGAATATCTACAATAGGATCATCCTCACAGAGGACATAATACAGAGAATATCTACAATAAGTTCATCCTCACAGAGGACGTCTCTGTACGTTGTACATCTATCACTTGGAAAAGTCTGACACCCCACAGAACTTTAGAGGGAAAAAAACCAAGAATTTACAACTAGTAAACAACGCAATTATTATTCCTCAGCTCCAAAGCAAACAGCAGCTGCTCCAGTAAAAGACTTAAATCCTTGCAACATCCAGGGGTCAGCTACTCACCAGCGAGCTCCTAGGAGGACTCCTGAAACAAGCTGATGTTCCAGCTACACTACATCCACAGGAGAGAGAGAAGGAAGGAGTGTCCACATCGCTCTCTGACTTGCAGTGGGATAGGGAATTCTCTGTGCAGCCAGCTGGGGGCTACATCATTCCACAGTGACATCAGAGGAGAGGCAGAGCATGCATGGGAGAGACACAAGCTGAATGCTGCTCACACGCCGGGATCCTCACAGCTTACACTGGGAGCTAGGGGTGTGATGCATTTGAGGCTCCTGTTTCTCCCCAGTATTTTTATTGACTTTTGGTGGTTTGCAATGGGTGGGTGGAGGTGACACTCAGCAGGTCACTGACTGACAGCTGCTCTTGTCTTGGGTTGGTCAGATGCCTGCAGACAAGTGCACAGAGATGGCCAAATGTATAGCAGTGTACAGGTGCAGTGACTCGGGTTACAGCCATCACAGTGACCACATCACGGCTACAGTGTAGGCTACACAACCAAGGCCCTATGCAGGGGGGTAGACCTCACCAACAGGCTGCAAGGTCTGATTTTTCTGGGAAGAGCTTTTGTATATAGGCGTCTAGATGACAAGTCCTGAAGAGGCGCAGTGTCCGCAACGCCAAAAGCACACGAAAAGTCAACTTAAACTAAAATCCCTCTAATGTCCCCTCACTTATTGGAAGATCCAGTTCATATTTTGATACCTGTGTTTGGAGTTATTGGGCTGGATCTGTTTTTCATGTGGTGGGATCCACAGGCAAATTTTTGGACAGATGGGCTAGTGCGGAGCCACACTTTCTAGACGACCGTGCGTTTGAATCGTGACCACCCCTACTCTAACGGATGGACTTCTGAGAGCCAGGGACTAGCCTACGTTTCCCATTGACACATGCTAAAATTCATCCAAGTCTGGATGGGTAGAGAGAGAGGGGGAACAAATACACTGTCACCTAAGAGGGAACGCCCACTTGGAATTTCAGCCACGCCCCTCTGTCTTATGTCTGGATGTGTACAGAGAGAGGGAAAGAATATACTGTCACCTTATTAAGAGGGAACGTCCACTTGTGAGCTCATCCACGCCCCTCTGTCTTATGTATGGACAGGTACAGAGAGAGGGAATGAATACACGGTCACCTGATTGAGAAGGAAAGCCCACATGGGATCTCAGCCCCGCCCTCTGTCAGAAAAGTAATTTCTGTTAGCTCTGGGTGAGTCACAATGCATTCTGATTGGTTAGCACAGAATTTGGGGAAACTATGGAAGTCTGACTCTAGCAAAACCTCTTCAACTAAAAGTATAGGACAAGGACTGAAGAGCATGATTGGGTGAGATACGGAAGGTCCTAAATCAATGGGTCAACATGGCGGCTTAGTGAATAGCATTGTGTCTTACAGCGCTGAGGTCATGAGCTCGACTAGTGTGGAGTATGAATGTATGTATGTATGTATGTATGTATGTATGTATGTATGTATGTATGCATTCCTCCGGGTATTTTGGCTTTCTCCCAAATGCCCAAAAAACATACTGGTAGATTAATTGGTTGCTAACTAAATTAAACCCTAGTGTATGTATGTATATAAGGAGTCACAGTGTAACTATTCCTCCCATCGTGCATCTAGTTACAGGTGTGCAAATCAAGGTACAATGTTGGGAACATTGCTGGCAGCGCACTAGGCAGCCCCTGATTGGATCTGGGTAAATCACCTAAAGACACAGCTGGTATTTTGGAAGAGAAGAGATTCTCAGTCCCTGTGAAACACAGAATCAGGTCTGACGGATTGCCAGGGACAGGGAACATTCTCATGACAGTCTCTGACATTCCTCCCAGCCAGCTTCCAGCGAGAGCTGCGTCCCATTGACTTCAACAGCAAAGAAACATCTGTAGAAGTCAGCAGAGGACTGGTCTGTGTCCAAGAAGCTGAACCTCTGCCGGCGTCTAGATCTACAGTCCTAGCTCTGTGTCTTTTATTTCTCTTAAAGAGGAATAGTGTGTAGAAAAGGAGGCCACGTGCTTCAGTTTTATATGTCGCGAGTCTCGCAGCGTGGCATATATCTGCGTACTTTTGCACCGTGCATGCCCAAAAGAAAAGCACGCACAACTGTGGTTATCCGGACTAGAATGCAACACACACCTGCGACTGTCTGCGCTGAAAGGGGTGTTATGGAGAGAAAAGGGGCGGAGTATTGTGGCTCATCAATAGCAAGCGCCTGTTCCCTTCAGACGAGCCCCATCCTGCCCCGGACATTTGCACAGGTTGTCATGATTTCGGGGGGAAAGGGGGGGATGCTTTGCCGTTCCAATGATCTCAATGGCGACAGATAACTTGCTGGCACTAAAATACCGACAGTGTTCACTGATCAGCGTTATTGTATCAGACAATTGTTACCATCGACACTTCTCCAACAGAATATTCTAATGATGACATGGACAAGGTTCAGCATTACTGACCATAACCCTGATTCCTGACCCTGGGCCATATTCAGACTTAAGAGTGCTTGAACGCAAAAGTCCACACTTATGTGGCCGACGCCCTCCCACGACACCCCCCTCTGACGGACAGAATTTAGCTGATTTCGTGGTCATGGCCCTACCTTAACAACCCGTGTGTATCATTGTGCAGACATAGCAAACATACGTGTAGAAGTTCCTAGCCCCACCTATACTGTTACAGAGTCTAAACCAGGGCCAGGTATTCACTAGAGCCTCTGATGGTGGGGATAGGCTTGGCTGTTGGCACCTGATAGGTTGCGGTACCCTGGCAATAGCTCCCAAGGAAGGCCTGTAGCGAAGGTGCCTGAACAGGAACCGACTCACACCTAGGAACCCTCACACAACAAGAGATAAGCAGGAACCCTTGCTCACCAGCCAATAGACATGGGCAATAGAGAAGCACTAGTATGCAAACATAGACTTGAGCATACAAGGTAGAAGGAAGGAACCCAAACTCACAGGAAGACAGGCTGGAACCCACACATAGCAGCACACATGAATACAGTCCCCTAACCACTCACTGGGAAAGCACAGGAGGGTGCAGCAGGTCCCGGGGACAGTAACACGGCGTTCTGAACGGGTACCATGTCGAATTTATAAACCTGAATCCTGTTGGCAATAATAAAGCCAACATTGTGGTGACAGCTGTATAACTCAAATCAGCCACTGCCGGAACCTCAGCTGCGTGCCCTCCAGGACGACACTGGAGTCCACATTGATCCAGACTACTGAACAAACACCCCGTGTTCACCTCTCTAAAGGTAATGAAATGTTACTTGTGCTTTGTGCTGACAGCGCAGGTGACTCAGGGAGGCGTGAGGTTATTTCATTCATTTATGTAATATTATGTACTTGATAATTGCCGATATTCCACCGTGGTGCATCTAGAGCTCTACTCTCAATGCCAGTGTGTCTCTGAGACGGGTTCCTGCTGTATCCAAGCATCTGTGCCAGCGCTTACCCTTCCCCCATCACTCAAAGGGGCTGACTCAGAGATGCGATTGCGAAAAGATCGCAAATATATGCACCTTAGTTCAGATCTTACCAGGTTCCAGCCCACTGCATAAACAGTCACTCCCCTTGCAAACAGCGGCGGATCTTAAAGTTAGACCACCATTGACTAACCCTAACTCTGCGCTGTCATTTGCGATCTTAAGGGAAGTAGTAGCGTTTATTTGCGATCCTAAGTGTCTGCCCGCGCCCACTTTCCCTCATTTCCCTGCCTCCCCCCGCCCATTTCCATGCAAATCCTTCGGGTCCTATATTTACGCAACACTTAAGATCTTAAGTGCTTGCGATCGATTCAAAGTTACGCTCTTAGAGAATTTACGCTCCTAACCTCTACGTAGACGGCGTTGCACTATTACTACGCATGCGCAGTAATGCAAATTTTCTAAGCTCCTAAATATACGCACCTAAGTTGCGTGAAAATCGTATCTCTGAATCAGCCCCAAACAGAGGAGCGCAGTCAGGGTCTATTCAGCTCTGAGCGCAACTTGAGCTGCGTTGGTTTGCGTTCTGAGGGTCGTGGGGAGGGAAGGGCGAGGCCCAAGCAAGTGCCCCCAATCCAGAGCCAATCACAGACGTAACAAAGGGCAGTTTATACTCGTCCCAGGTCATGTCTATGTCCAGTGGGTGACCTTCCAGGAGCTATTTCAGACTCTTCTGCTAAGACGTGACACTTCCAATGCATTACAAAGGCTCAGAAATGGCGGCCGATGTATTGCGCCCCATCACATCATTCCACACACAGGAAGAAAAATATTATCTTTCATATATTTACAAAATATAAAATATTGTTTGCAATTATTTTGTGACGTTTACAGTCTGACAGAAGCGTCACATTAATTAGAACCTCCATTTGCCGTCAGCATTACACCTTTGTGTCTGAACGCCACGTTCTGTAATTGTTAGCAATCCAGTGGCGCCGTTATATATGCTTTTGGACAACGCGCAATCCACCCCACCTTTTGAAACGCCTGGCGCGCTGCCTGCCGATTCGCTTATGCCTCTGGATCGGGCCTGATGTGTGGCCGAATTAGACGCCTCCGAATATTGCGCAATTAAGTCCGTATTCAGCCATCATCTTTGACAGCTTCTATCACAGCAATCCCGACCAAGCTCCGCCCCCCAGCCATGCCCATCAAGGCTTGGCCCCGTCTCCTTGCTATGGGGCCCCAGTCTCTCACCTTCCGCCCCGGAGCCCTGGGACAGATATCTCTCCACCCCATCTAACAATAATATGATTTCCCAAAGCTGATTCATCTCTGGAGCAGATGCGGCTATAGCAAGGGCCAAAATGCTGTATAGACTTCATGTGTAGCTGGGTAAGAAACCATTGGGGCGCCGGGTAATCCTCCCCACAGCAGCGGCCTCTGGAAAGGATTGTTAGGAGAAATGGAGACACCCCTTATAAAGTAATGTGGAACGAGGAGACGCCAGTGGTTAGCCGGAAGCCTTGTTCCTGAGGTTCGGATAAGGCTCATTTCACACCGGTTAAAAATGTTGCCCTCTGAGTGAAGATTTATAAGTGACAGAAGTAACTATAGAACCTGTGCTAAGGGGACTCGTTTGACTTTCCGGTAATCGTTATTTTGGAAGGGAAACTGGCGACAGTCTTATGCCGCCTGTATGAGTTACACAGAGCTTGAGTATAGAAAAAGTTTATTTGGTACACTGCAAAAAGTTTGACTTTTGACAACCTGACATTCACTTCCCGGGGGACCAGCTGTGATATTCACTATTTCAGATACTTGTGCTTCCTTGGTTACTAGCTAGGGTTAGGAATTAAAGTTTGAGTTAGGGATTAGAGTTGGACCAGGAATTAGGGTTAGGATTAGGAATTAGGGTTGGGGTTAGGGATTAGGGTTAGGGTTGGATTAGTAATTAGGGTTAGGAATTAGAGTAAGGAATTTGGGTTAGGATTATGGTTAGAAATTAGTGTTAAGAACTAAGATTATGATTAGCAATTATGGTTAGGGATTAGGATTAGGAATTAGGGTTAGAATTAGGGCTAGGGTCAGGATTATTGTAATTCTGAAAAACCTGCCACCATTACAACATTCCATTAGACAGCTGTCACGGTAACGACTCTGTCTTATTAAAAAATGCCGATCAATGAACGCTGGTGGCATTTGAGTGTCGGCATACGAACAGTCGGAAATCAGATCATCAGACCGGCAAACCACACCCCTTATAACTTACACCAATCACGGGATTCCGACACGATTACGTCAATAAACGGGACGAGGATCAGGTTCATGGAGTTTATTCTCATATAAAAAAATGTCATCAGAGATAAAAGTGCGGACTGCGAGAAATACCAACCACGGAGGAGCGAGTGGTGTCCAAACAGGGACCGAATATAGAAGACGGACACCGCGAGGTACGCTGCCCGGCAGATAGATTACGGATCTGTTTTATTTAGACATTTCACTGGTGTTACAGGAGAACGAGGTTACTGTATCCCCTAACCATCTAAATGTCCCAAAATACACCTCTATTTCCGGTATGGATACTGACGCCACTATGTATGTGCAAACGTAGACACTCTATCCGCAGTGCACAGAGGGACACAAGGACATAAGGAGAAGGGGCTTCTCGGAGTGTCACATTAGTGGCTCCTAAATAGGGCTCCTTTACCTCCCCCTCCCCCTATGACATCTTTATGAATAATAATAGACAGCATTAACCTGATGCCCCCATCTTGTAGCTGACACTGAGCCAAGGTGCGATAATGCCGTCCATTAGCTAAATACAGAAACGGACTCACACACACAGTTAGGGCTTCTCCCTATTTAACAGACAGCAGAAGATTTATCTATTCCCTTTGTTCCAGAACGTCAGATCTCAACGCTTTTTTGTGAGTACCAATTGCCCAGAATGAAGTCAAGACGGGCAGTGCCCAATCTATACCCCAAAGTAAAGGACTGACGACACAACGCTCATGGTATGAAGACTCCGTCATGGAGCTGACTATACATGGAGGAGACCTGTTCCGTCCCTCTCTGATCTGCCGAAATCAGGAGCATTATTCTATGCATGTCACTCCCCACCAACCTGTGCCCCCTCTGTGGCCCTGACACTAGCCCCTGACCTCCTTTCTGCCCCTTACCCCTCGCTCCTCCCTCACCATGGGGTAGATCCTCCGGTCCATCCGTCGTTGAAGTTACGTACTTCACATACGTAACGTCAATGTTTTGAAGGTTGTGCGCATGCACGTTACATACGGGGGCTTCCCCCCTTTACACATGTCGTATCTCCGCCGTGAAGCCGGAGAGAGACCATAAGGGGGGCCATAAGGATGCATACGTGATAGTAAACGTTAAGGTAGCAATCTGGACACGTAAGTGTCCAGATTTACTACTGAGAGCGGGGAGTGCAGAGGGCGTACACTTCCTGCTACGAGGACGGCCCTGGGACCCCAACCCCAGCATCTCACCCCCTTCTTACCCCTCTCTCCTCCCTCACTATGGGCTGGATCCAGACTTAAGGAAGAGCTTGAAAATAAGAGAGGAAAGTTACTCCTGGGCTAAACCATGGTGTTGTAGAGTTGAGAGGTGATGTTTCCCAGTAGGCCTTTGCCCTTAGTCCACTGCCCATATATTTTACATGGCTCTTCAGACCCAAATCCCATGTCTCTTGTATGGTTACATACTGTCCAGGTACATACCGACTACCCTTATTTTTTAAATGATCCAATTTGCACATATCCCATCCAGTCCCCCCCCCCATGCCCGTCCATCCCACATACCACCAGACACTGGCCCCTCTGCCCCTGCTGGAGTATCCCTTCTCTAGAGGATTGGCTTCAGTCTTGTGGACAGGGGGTTAATGGCGAGACCTCGGGTAGGGCTGTTGTGTGTATTGACAGTGCGGCTTTTGTCAACATTTTCCCACTAGGCGCACATCCCCAACAAACGTCATGTGACGGAGATGACACAATAGCTGGAGCCATTGTTATCCCAGATCTGGTTACACTGTCCTGAATTCCTCACACACAAAGCAGCCTCGGCTGACGTATCAACCACCCGGGCTGCCCGGTAATGCAGTGAATGTATTATGCAAATGGAGTGCCGGTCAATGGGGGTATACAACCACAAGAGGAGCGAGAGGACAATATGGAAAATAGAAAAATTAGTTGTTTTTTTAAAATGCATGACGGCTGAAAAATACAATGAATTACAAGGGTTTCGATGAAGGGAAGGACGGGATATACACAACAATCTAGGAATTATTCCAGTCATTATTGTTTAAATGAAATATATGATAAAACTTGAGGAAATGACATAATTTCACTGCGCGGCATTGTGGTGAAATGAGAAAAAATAAAAAAACTTGATTTTTTTTCGTAGTTTTATTTTTTGTTGTTTTTTTGTTGTTTTTAGTTAGATTTTTGAAGCTACAAAACTTAATCAGGGTGTTTTTAACCCCTTATATTCTGTTTCACTCATTTCTTATTTTCCTCTGGGACCAGCAAGAAACATTATCTGATATTCAGACACTAAACAAAACGCTTATCACAAAACTAAATGCCGCCACACAGATCTCTGAGCCCCGACCGCACCAAGCGATCCGCGATCCGGATAGGGAGAGATCGGAAGTCTGGATAGCAGGGTGTGCAGTAGCCGCGCCTCTGTAATAATAATGGGGTGGATCCAGACCTACGTTCCCTTTACCATTCCACGCGCAGCGTATTTATATTTACTATGCCCCTCCCCCAGACTCTCCCCTCGCTCGTACGCACTTTTGCCGTTTTACGCTTTCCAAACCCTACCGTAACTTTTCCAAGCGTAACTCCTGTCGGCCGTAATGATACTAGGATGGTGCGTACATTCAGAGTTACAGGGCGTAACATCCGCCGCGCGCATAGCGTCTCCGGCCAGTGTTCCTCCCCTCTCCCTAGCGCTCGCTACCACCTCTTTCTATCTGGAATTTACAGCTCCTGTCAGTACTGTCTGTAATGTCAGTGCTGTCTGTAATGTCAGTGCTGTCTGTAATGTCAGTGCTGTATGTAATGTCAGTGCTGTATGTAATGTCAGTGCTGTGTAATGTCAGTGCTGTCTGTAATGTCAGTGCTGTCTGTAATGTCAGTGCTGTCTGTAATGTCAGTGCTGTGTGTAATGTCAGTGCTGTGTGTAATGTCAGTGCTGTGTGTAATGTCAGTGCTATCTGTAATGTCAGTGCTGTCTGTAATGTCAGTGCTGTCTGTAATGTCAGTGCTGTCTGTAATGTCAGTGCTGTGTAATGTCAGTGCTGTGTAATGTCAGTGGGGTCTGTAATGTCAGTGCTGTCTGTTGTCAGTGCTGTCTGTAATGTCAGTGATGTCTGTAATGTCAGTGCTGTGTAATGTCAGTGCTGTCTGTAATGTCAGTGCTGTCTGTAATGTCAGTGCGGTCTGTAGGAGTATATAAAACACGGTTCAGGAATAGCTGAAATCCAGGAATCAGACTCCAGAACGTTGTGTACAGGACAATCTCATCCCCAGTCAGACACAGCGTGAAGCCGGGATTTGTACGAAGCCTCAGACTACTCTGGTCTGCAGCGAACAGCACCGGACAGGTTTAGGAAAGTACATCGCAGGCCTGAGAGAAGCCGCACTGGAACTAAAATAATCCCAACCCGTAACCCACTCAATCCCCTCGTCTGCTGCCGTTCAGGAGGAAAGACCCTGGCTCTGAGCCCCTGGGCCCCCCCTCCACCCCCCCGACCGTCCATCGGCCCAACAAGGATTTACACAGAAAGAAAATGTTTAGAAACTCCCTAAAAGAACCTTTTCTCCTAAAACCCAGCACAAAGAGCAGGCCTAGCGCAGGTCAGAAACACGATCTCTTACCCCGGATCCACAATGATTTACATACATTAACTTTCACATCGGAGGCTGCCACACGTCATTTGCCATCTCATATTACATACATGTCAGAGAGCAGCAACCTCGCACGTACCACACTCAGTCTAGGGTCACGTACCACGCTCAGTCCACACTCAGAAGGGTCACATACTTAATAACAACAGTCAATTTATGACCGCGGCATGCGTAAATCTGGCTGTGGGAACGCACAGACGTTACTCATTGTGGACCGTATTCAGAGATCCGTTTTTCCGGCGAGTCCCGTGCGTAATTTTAGGTACACTTGAAGTGCGCATGCGTAGTAACTGTAATAACGCAATTGACGTTGCATATACATGCGGAAGTGCCTCACGGACGGACCTGGGAATCGCACGTGGATACAAACGTCCGGATATGCAACGAAAAAATACGTAAGGAAGAATTTAAATAAAAACGGACGGGGGGGGCATTTAAATGAAGGCAAGTGGGGCAATTATCATGATATACACGTACGGAGGATATACGCACGGGACGGCACACGGAAAGTTACAGGTCGTCTATGCTGGCGTAAGTCTCCGAGAGCACGAGAGAGAGAGAGAGAGTGTCACGGGTGTGAAACGGATTTCTGAACACAGCCGTAACTCTGATCATACGTAACTCCGTACAATAGGGCGACATCTCTGCGCAAGCTGAATATACGCATTGTGGGCGGAGAGAGGCATTTAAATTGTACAGTATGGGCGGGGTCAGGCAATTATGTACGACCAGAGATACGCAAGGAAAAGTTAAGGTAGGATCTGAACACATAAGTCAGCTAAGTTCCGTATATGAGAGGGGAGTATAAGGGGGGGCGTTATACTATGTAGTGCGTAATTTAGCTACGCTTATGTACGTAAAGCGATAGTAAGTCTGTCAGGCCCCAGGCCCTTGCTGTGTGATCTGCTTGTGTTTCCCGTCTGTACATTATACACATAGGGCCTGATCCAGAATAACGCCCGTCGTCGCTAGGACGGTGGGCGTAAGCGTAAGATCGGCTTTTCAGCCGATCTGTGCATGCGCCGGGCAGATGTTGCCCGACGTTGCTATGGCAACGCCCGATCCTGGATCGGGCGTCCGTAGCAGCGCCGTAGGGATGCCCTCCGGTTAGTGTAGGAGGGCGGGGGGAGGTAGTTAAATGAGGATGGGAGGGCGGGCTAGGCGGGCATACGCCCCTGTGCGGGC
>WWET01000863.1:113093-135001 GCA_011038615.1 Limnodynastes dumerilii | reverse complement strand
GCTGAATCGTCTGAAACTGCACGGCATTGCGGGATTAGATTTTTGGGAGCTCCTAATTTTTCTGACCGGCGATGTCCCAATGTCTGGAGAGAACCGCAGTGTGTACTGACACATAATCTGCCCTGCAATGATTCCCATTCATACTTCTGCATAGCGCCACCTTGTGGCTGAGCAGATCATTGCAGTAAAGTTTTACTTGAACAGTTTGTGAAACAATTCACAGGATAATAGAGAGCCGTGTGTGTCGCGCTGGGGCTAGAATCATGACTATAGATGTTGGATCGTCACTAAAAACTTCAGTGCATAGTACGCAGACTAATTCTGTTTGATCCCCTCCGACCTCTATAGTTCTACCTAATTACTCAAATATTCCTAGGTTTTAAACTTCCATCATTTTAAAAGTGTAAAAGAATTGCCCAATTCTGATTCCTGAACAGGACAACCAATAGGAAGACATGATATTGCCCGAGCCGCCGTTTCAGCACTTCCTTTCCCAGATATCTGTTCCAGCAATGTCAGGGCACAAACAGCAGCAGAAAGGGAAATAATGAATGGAAATATAAAGTTTGATTGAGTCGTCACACAACTCGATCAATACAACTGATCTACTCCTCGCAGATCTATCCTCATGACGAGCAGAAGGGGTTGTTACGGGCCGATGGGACACAGCACTGAGAAGGACAGCAACAGCTTCTAACTTGAAGAACATATGGAACGGGGAGAATGCTGGCCCGTGTCCTCCGGGGAGCAGGGAGCCAGGACTGAGCTGGAAGCATCAGACAAACTGTGTCTCCTGGTAGCAACTATTTAAAGCCAGACTGACAGAGGAAACTTTATTACTGGACGCACATTCCGAAGCTGTTATGGATATCAGGGGCGGATCGTGGGGGGGCGAGGAAGACATGTTCTGTGGCCACTGATCAGATCCCCATTTCTATAGGTGCAGTATAGGTTTCAGGAGGACAGAAAGCCGACAGTTATCCTGCAGGTGCTAAATGGTCAACAGGGGTAACAGATCTCTTTCCTCTATCTGAAAGGGTCATTAACTCAACACCTGTCACACAGAATACAATAAAGCTAATTAATAACCTTCACTGCAGATCCAGAGGCCAACACTGGAAGAGAGATAAGAAGAGAGAGAGGGGGGGAGGGGGAAGAAAGAGAAGGGGGAGAGAGAGAGAAGGGTTTGGAGAGAGGAGGAGGAGAGAGAGAGACAGAGAGAGATAGATAGGTGGGATAAATAGAAAGAGAGAGGGGAGGGGGGCAGATAGAACGAGAGAGGGAGAGAGAGAGAGAGAGAGAGGAGAAAGACAGGGAGGATAAATAGAGAGAGAGAGAGAGAGAGAGGAGAGAGACAGGGAGGATAAATAGAGAGAGAGAGAGAGAGAGGGAGAAAGGGAGAGAGAGCAAGAAAGAGAGGAAATGGAATAATAGAGAGAGTAGAAGAACTAAAGAGAGCGTAATAACAGCGAGAGAGGGGGAAGAAAGAGGGTGGAATAATGGAGATAGGGGAGGAGCATGTGGGACAGACTGGAGGCAAACAGAGGGACAGGTGAGAAGAAGACAGACAGAGGGGGAGAACAGAGCAGAGGGGAGCAGAGGAGAGAGACACAGGAGCGGGGACAAGGTAAGAAATTATTATTGTGAGAGCTGACCCCAGTATTCCAGGTGACATCACTACTTCTCTCTCTCCCTCTATACAGCAAAGCATCTGAACGGTCTCTATCATTGGTTTAACAGAATTAAACTAAGTCTCCACGCTAGGGCCATTTCCTTCCAGCACTGAACAAGTTAACATCCCCTTTCGGGCTAATCCCGCGACGATCTCTCTGTACACTCTTTTTTTCCACCAGCTCCACAAGGCTGAGATTGGACACTTCCCCCGGCGGCAGCAACCCCCCTCCCCCCCACACCGCCACCACCACCCCAGTCTTGGCCAATCTGTGGCATTTTCTCTCCCTGTGACTGCACCATTCAAGCTTGCTCCAAAATACGTCCCTCTGCCAGCGAGTGGAAAGACTTATTCCCCTGCCCACAGCTTCTGAATCATCCCAAGGGCTGCGGCCACTTCACAGTCTTCTCATCCACAGGGGCAGGCTGGCAAATATCTGCCTGGGGGGCAAGTCCTGACTAGCTGCGTGGCTACAAGTAGACAGGACTCAGGACTATTTGCGCAGCCTCTGCAGAAACACCGATGGTCGCGTCACTCAGCAACCAATGTAGCCGCACGAGTAGCCCTGAACGCTGTTTGCGCAGCTATATCGGTGGATAAGGGACGTGATTGCATCTTTTGCAGCAATGCGATTATGCAAGTAGTTGGCATGTAAGAGGGTAATGCACTTCCCTGTCTCCCCCTCTCATGTGTTACGTGTTCTGAACCCTGCCTTAAAATCTCTGCAAAGATCTGCATCCATCCGAAGGATCTTACCTTAATCTGCCTGCCTACCATCGCCTCTCTGGCGGAGATTCGGCATGCGCAATTTGCAGAACGCCGCCTGTGCGGAAAACCCTGCTTTCGGAGCTTCTTTCGTTAGAAGTTGCGATCCGGAACATCTGGCGCACGCTGACGGAAAATCTTTATTAACGTAGGATCAGGCCCAGTATGAGAAAGACGACGTACACACAGGATGAAACCCCGGCAGACAGTTGTTGTTCCAGAGAGGTCTTTGGACGCTGATCAGTAAGCAAGGAAATCAGCAGCGTATTCTTACACACGTGATGGTCACCCTGAGGTCGGCTGCAGTTAGTAAACACTGCCCGGGAACATGTAGTGATCTGTCCGCAGCCAAGTTACACGCGGTGGTTAGTAGCAGAACTGGCACAAGCACAAAACGGCCTCAGCGAGAAGACCAAAGAGCCGGTGATGCCAGCTCAAACAACCTGCGGCTCTCCAACAGTGCTCAGGCAACTAGAAGCTCCAGTCCCTGCTGCGATGGATCACATTGAGAAATACAGACAGCTGAAAGTTGCTATTTCGAATGACAGCCATCGCAGAAGCTTTTTTTTATGAATGGGTGAGTGTGCGATTCGCCTACTCACCTAAGTGCAATACGGATCCTAAAAACAGGGGCGAGTTTGGGGGCAGATCAGATGAGTTAGGAGCGGATATGGCCACTCCTAAAGAATCGGGTCCTATAAGAGGGATGGAAGCTACTACAGAAGAATAAATACATAAAGAAGTTTATTTCGCCTTCTGTAATAAGTCCCCAGGAAATCCCTCCAACTGAAAAACAAACATCACCCAATACATGAAAGACGATGAGACAAAATGTTCAGATAGCGAATGTTTATCTCTGTCACTGGAAGGTGTCCTCTTCCTCCCTCTCTTGGCGGCTACCTCCTGACACCAGTAAATCACACAGAGTGACAAATGTGACAGTCTCTGAAAACGGATCCTTTCCTCCCTGTGACTGGCAGGATAAAGCAGACAATCGCTCTGTGGCTAAAATAAATCAGGTAGATTATCACCTCTTTGTCTGATGCCGTTTCATTCCTGTCTGACACCCCGTTTCCTAGAGCCAAAATCTGGGGGAACCGGGTACTAAGGTCCCACTAGATCAATCCCGCGAATGATTGCAGTCTGTGGGCCCGGTCCAGGGGCAAACATATATAAGCAGATGTTGTAGAGGCGGTTGTCTGGCCTGTAACTGTGTGATAGGGGCAGTCGTCCAGGGCATAAAGCTGAAGTGGGGCACCAGTAAAATACACATTTTAAGGTTAAACTGTTTACTAATTCAAGATTCCGAACTGGCTGTGAAATCGATTGCTTCTGCCTCGAATTCCCTGGAGCACTGAACACGGTGCTCCAAATACTAAGAATGAAATCTAACCTTAATCCTTAACCCTCCCATTACATTACACTAACCCTCCCTTCCCTGCAGCTTGACCATAACCCTCCCTTCCCCACTGCCTAATCCTAAGACTCCCCACCCCGTAGCCTAACCCTAAGACTCACCTTCCATGACCCTTACCTTGACTCTCCCTTCCACAGAGCCTAACCCCTAATTTCCCCCCACCTAACCCTAAAAGTCCCTGAAGAGGTTACTCGCTTCTCCGGCGGGTGCAACAGGTCCAGCCGGTGGCACTTCCAAAAATGAATGGGTGAGTATACCAATCGGCATACTTACCCATTCTTTGAAAAAAAAAAGTCTCTTCTAAAAGGCAGGATTTGCAGCGGGAACTCCCACCGACTCACTTTTCCCTGCGTTCCGGCGGTAGCAGCCCGGCATCGGGATATCAGCAGTGGCGGTATTTCCGAATGAGAATGGGTGAGTATACCAATTGGCATACTTACCCATTCTATACAAAAAATCGAAAAAGTCTGTCTCTTCTAAAAGGCAGGATTTGCAGCGGGAACTCCCACCGGTTATCAATATCTAGTTGTCACCTCCATTTTTAGCAAATACAACAGTCTGTATTTTATAAAGCACCCTGACACACACACCCCCCTCCCCTTATAAAAGGCGATGAAAACAATTACAAACTTCCACAGTATTTGATCCCAGCCCAAAAACAAAAGTTTATGGAATTTGTGGAAAGACAAGGAACAGGGCGTGATGAACTCACTAATAAAAAATAACTTTTCTCTGTTGTAACTAGTTTTATAAAGGAAAGTCTGACAATAACACAACTTTTTCACATGGGCGTGTAAGTCTCAGACAGTAAGGGGGGAAGGGTACGTCCTAACATGAAGAACATTCATGTCACCTCCAACTGTGTTTAACCACACCCCCAATCAGGGAGCTCCGCCTCTTTTCACTGTCTAATTAGAAATATGCAAAGTGTAATAAAGTCAGAGATTCAATTAATAAGGAGGTTCGTTTAGTGGATTCCTATGAGACAGATCCAGAAATCACAAAAAATAAAATTAATTTTTAATTCTACCTTCCAAGCTGTCCTCTCGATGAGCATTAAAATTGTCGTATGAGTCCCAGCGGATGAGCGGATCAGAAGTGTTGTAGTCAACGGAGACGCTTGGTCCGTTCTCGAGGTGTTCCATTCCTGCCAATGAGAGGACAGGTTACAAGAGGTGAGCACAGAGCGCTCCTTGGGCTGAAGAAACTGCTAAACTGAGACATTTTAGGGATCAAAGACGTCTGGTTCCACAGGGCAGGAACTGGATTAATAAACTATATGATACATTGAGATCAAAGGGTGGTGTTGGCGTAGGTTTAGGGAGCTGGTGAGTTGCGGATAGGGACATAACGCCATTTATAACACATAAAATAACTACTTTATCACCAGCTTTGATGAATACAGACTTGGTTGTGTTTGGGTTTTAATGTGACGTGTTTGGCATCTAACAATGTAAAACAAAGCTGTTAACAAACAAAATCCCTAATAAACCCAATGTCATTGTCACAACGAATTTATGACCTCTATATAAAACTAAATAGTAAATTACTGAGCAATAATTAGGCTACAGAGGGATCGGCGAGGCTTTGATGCCATTCTATACATCTTGACATATTTCATATTTCCACAACACCCAGGCGTACTTCTAACCCACTCAATTAATGACCTTCAGCAGAGGTGGACAATTTAATCCGCCTGGAACCGAGGCAAAGCAATGACAGAAAACAAGACCAGTCTCTCTCCATTTATATCACAACCACCTGCAAGTTACGCCAAATACCTTGACACCACAGCAATCAGTCACAGAGTTGGGGGCAGTACAGTCAAAATGTAACTGATCCAGAGCTGGGAGCAACAGCAAAAAAAAAGTGCAAATTTACACCTGGGCAAAACCATTATGCAGGGGAGGCAAATATAAAATGTGCAAACAGAATGAGCTGAGTGGTGATGTTTTATAGCTCAACTCTAGTTTAGAGTTTTAAAATAAAGCCATTGTCAAAAGCAAAAGCAGACAAAAAACATTTTGCACCCCCCCCCTCCCTTACGTGGTTTGTCCAGGTGCAGCTATCGACCTTTTATGCAATTTATCCTAAGTCTGGATCAGCTCGCGGTGTGCAGACCACGTGGGGGCAGCCTCTGCACCTCTTCCGTTTTCACTCTTTTCCTGTGACTTGCCAGTCTGAATATTGGATGGACTCCATCTTTGTATTGTATTAGTGCTTCATGGCTCAGTGATGTCATTTATAGGTCAGGTGACCCAGAGGGAGGCTCAGTGGAACAAACAAGTAGGTAGCGAGTATCTGGATGGCAGTTTATTAGAGGTGTTACTGCAACCAATTGCTGGATGTAAGTTCCTGGGTTGCTTATATAAACACCAAGCCGCAACTTTTGTTTTTTATTATGCTGTGACTACAGGCTCAATGCCATGTTTTCTTTAAATAAAGGTATTATTCCACATTCTGATTGTTTGTGGTCTTCATTTGAGTAATATGAACCAATGCAATAAATTCACACAGACACAACAGAGAAATAGGGAGGTTGGGATGGTGAACAAGATCTGAGATGTACTAAATCTGCCTAGCATCAGCAAAGACTCCACAAACTCCTCCCCTAACAATTTATTTAATTACAAGTTAAAAGTAGGACATTTACATAATATTATTTTCGATCTCATCTATCTCTGAGTGTACTTTGCATGTTTACTATATTTAGTCTCTCTACATATATTCCGATGTAACATGACCAATAAGTAGTAAAAAATAGGTTTTATTGAGGGATGGACGGGGGATTATTATTTATTTATTTATTACCAGGTTTTTATATAACGCCATCAGATTACCTAGCGCTTTATGAACAATCATTATAACAGGACTGGATGGCAACAGACAGACTGGGTGGGTAAGAGGGCCTTGCCACAGGCTTGCACTCTATAGGATATTAGGGTTTGATACATAAGGGAAAGTGCTATAAAGTCACACAGCGGAGCAGCCAGCTTGCATGGTAACAGTGCTCAGTGCTCTGTATGATCCAGTCACACAGCAGTGTCACTACCAGGACTGAGGGATATTACTATGGAGAGACAGGGTGTATGGTAACAGTGCTCAGTGCTCTGTATGATGCAGTCACACAGCAGTGTTAGTAACAGAAATGAGGGGAATTTTTGTATAGAATGAAAGAGAACAAGTTTGGTTTAATCATGAAGTGATGGTCATATAATAAAGTTGTTGTAAATAATAGTGTAATAATGACATGTTATGTAGATTGTGGAATTTGGTCGCTTGTCTGAAGAGGTGAGTTTTGAGGGAGCGTTTGAAAGTTTGGACAGTAGAGGATAGTCCTAGTGGGTGAGGAAGGTTATTTCAGAGAATGGGTGCAGCCCGGGAGAAGTCCTGTAACCGGGAGTCAGAGCATTTGGTTAGTGTGGAGGAGAGCTGTATGTCCTACGAGGATCTAAGCACGAGCTGGGATATATCTTGAGATGATTGAGGATATGTATGCAGGTGCAGTCATATTGATGGCCTTGTAGGTTAGCAAAAGAGACTGGCAGAGTGGAGAAGCTCTTGAAGAGCGTTTGGCAATAAAAGTCAGTCTAGCTGCTGCATGTAATATAGACTGTGAGTCTCACCTTGTATCTTCTCAGGGCCATAGGAGAAAATGAATTCCACTTTTCCATATTCAGGAAACCTTTCATCTGCAAAACAAAAACACGTCTCTATAGTCATCTAGAACACAGGTGAATGTGGAATCAAATATTAATGCTTTATATTCCTATAGTATACACCAGGGGTGGCCACCAGGTGGTGCTCATGAGTTCCCGAGGTACTGACCAGTGGGACTAGTTTTATTAAGCCCAGTTCCTATGGATCCAGTCAGTCAACTATTACCAATGCAGAGAGAGAGGGAGCGACGGTGGCCGGGAGACGGGACCAGTGGCAAAATGTTGCGTCACACTCTCTGTAATGTTCCTTGACCAGCACATGCTCAAAAATGAGCTGTGCCACAAAAATAAGGTATGTGACTGGACAGGCAGGAAGACAGGAAGGCTAAAGTGCATAGGAAAAAATCTTCCCCTATAATAACAGTGGAAGGTATAAGTACCTATGCTGCTGGAGCATGCTGGGATTTGTAGTTTCACAACACCTGGAGAGCCACAGGTTGGCCCTTTATCATTAAGGGTCTGTACTGCAGCTGATGCGGGGACGCTACCCCTGAGGTCTGTGCGTTATCAGTAGTCTGTGATCCCGTCAGTAAGGCGCTCGACCCTCCGTTATTCCCTGATGTTTGACATAACTGAAGCATTAAAGGGATGTCAGCATCAGATCCTCACGTGAGGTCCCGCAGGAAAATACAAGGCATCCCTTCTATCTGTGACCTTAGGGCTAATATTGGTTCCAGGTCAAAGGTCGCAAGCTGACGGCAACATGTTAAACCGTATCCATGACAGAACAACAGGTGCAAAATGATTAAAGTAACGGACAGGGTTTATTTACATGTCAACACATCAGCTTCCACAATGTACAGAGGCCAGGATCATCAATGGGAGAGAGAGAGAGAGAGAGAGAGAAAGAGAGAGGAGAGAGAGGAGAGAGAGAGAGAAGAGAGAGGAGAGAAGAGAGAGGAGAGAGAGAGAGAGAGGAGAGAGAAGAGAGAGAAGAGAGAGAGAGAAGAGAGAGGAGAGAAGAGAGAGGAGAGAGAGAGAGGAGAGAGAGAAGAGAGAGAGAAGAGAGAGAGAGAGAGAGAGAGAGAGAGACACAAGTCTCTTATTTATTTAGTGATAAGACAGCGGCCTATTGCCTGATGCAGGTGAATAACAAACCACAGAGGGTGAGAGGATCCAGCAATGTCACTGCCCTCTCCTCCAAAATATATCCAAAGAACAATGCTATGCAGATAAGATAGATATGAGATAGAGATAAGATAGATAGATAGATAGATAGATAGATAGATAGATAGATAGATAGATAGATAGATAGATAGATAGATATGAGATAGATAGATAGATAGATAGATAGATAGATAGATAGAGATAGATAGATAGATATGAGATAGATAGATAGATAGATAGATAGATAGATAGATAGATAGATAGATAGATAGATAGATAGATATGAGATAGATAGATAGATAGATAGATAGATAGATAGATAGATAGATAGTCCCGACCGTACCTTTAAAAGCTTCATCCAAATCCTCCTTGCCAAACACGACTCCGAGATCATGGATAGCGCAGGTGTGAAACTGAACGCGGAATATCACGTCTCGCGTTGGGCTGCGGAACTTCTTGTGATAACATTTGAGCTGCAGATACAGAACGGACGACAAGAGATTTAACTGCTAAAAAATCTTAAACCAAACCCCATTAGTTCACAATGACAAAGTCGCTGGATACAGAAAACGATTCCGCTACCTGACCGCAATAACATTGATGACATACAACTTATTCTTAATGGTTCTGCAGTTCTGATTGGCTGCCGTCATGCCCGCCCATTTCACGTTAACTGGCAAAGGGCAACGGCCAGCACACTTATAAAACATTATTCGCTAATTGCTTTATTCATCGATTTATTGCGGTTTTATCGGTTTTGATTCGTTTCTGTAGAGATTTCTTTTTACGTAAAAACGCTTTTTTGTAAGTACTGAGCATGTGCGCAGCAGACGCTACATAACGTAAGTGGACGTGAGCGGTTACGCTGCCAAATGTTAGGTAGGGGAGTGCTTAGAAGGTTCGCTTGCGTAAATACGCTACGCTAGGAAACGTATTACAAGCGGAGTTCTGGATCTACCCCAATGCAATGATTCGCATTCTTTTTGCATCAATTACAATGCAATTATCACTGCACGGTGACCGCAACTGAACTGTTTGTAGAAATACGTCTTTTAAAGATTTCCTCATTTCAGAGTTAAAAAAAATAAACAAAAACATTATAGACATTATAGACATTAAAGACATTATAGACATTATAGACATTATAGACATTCCTTCTGCAAACAGCAAAATAGTCTCCACTTTTTCACGTACAAAGATAAACAGTGGTAAGTGATGTGTAGGAGAATGTACTCATAGAGGCCCATGGCTGACATACAGAGTGATTTACAGTGAGTGCTGGTCTGTCACTAGGGGCAGGTCATAGGTCACTTCTAAAAAGTGCCCTAATACAAGAGCTGCTGCCTGTATAAGATATAGCACAAAGATATGTAATAGGCACTAGATTAGAAACCAGAGAGGAGGAAAGAGAGTCACTAATTCATGTGACAAATCACAAAGCATAAAGCAGCCAAGCAATGTAACAAAGCAATGAGAAAGACAAGTCAGACGCTGGGTGTATAGAGAGAGAGAAGTAGTGATGTCACTGTATAGGCCATTGGTGCGGCCTCACCTGGAATACTGGGGTCAGTTCTGGAGCCATATCTCCAGAAGGACATAAATACATTAGAGACTGTGCAAAGAAGAGCAACTAAAATGGTGCATGGCCTGTGTCACACACCATACAGAGACAGACTAGAGGAAGTAACATGTATAGCTTGGAGCAGAGAAGAGCAGCTAAAATGGTGCATGGCCTGTGTCACACAACATACAGAGACAGACTAGAAGAAGTAACATGTATAGCTTGGAGCAGAGAAGAGATGGGGCATATGATGGCAGCTCTCACATATATCAAGGAGTGTAACCAGATACAGGAGGGGGCATTATTCCAAGGAAGAGGTGTAATAGAACATGAGCACATGTGTGGAAACTGGAGGGTGGGTAACCTCCCATCTCCGGTGGTAGAGGATAACACAGTAGAACAGTGTAAACATGTTTGGGATAAATATAAGGATACCGTAAATCTAAAATTAAATTGAGGGTCAAATAGGATCTAGTTTTAAATAAACAGCACTGCAGACTGGATGGGCCGTGTGGCTCTTATCTGCTGTCACTTTCTATGTATACACGCAAACCGTAAACTTCAAATACAAGTTTCTGATAACTTCTGTAGTCATTAAGCAGCGGCACTGACGTATGGTGAGACGTTGATTTATAGAACCTACCAAGATGTCCCCTTTCAGCAGTAATCCCGGCTCAATGGTGATGCAGATACTGGTCTGACTGTCTCCTTGTACATTGCTTAAAAGAAAAAAGAATAACATTACACTGTAATCAGCGAGATCAGAGGCTTCCTACATTAATCCCCAGTCACTTGCAGAAGTTTCCAGTGTCTGTATTAGAAATGACACATAGATTGTCCCAGACCGTACCTATTCTGCAAACCAGTAATCGTTCAAACGTATCATTCATTACTGGAAAGCGCATTGGATTTACAACGGAAGAAATGAGGTTTCTGGTCCGGGGTATTTGTACACCTGTCAGTATATGCGCCACATTATAATAACGGCTCAGCTGCTGCGATCGCCTCTCAGGCAATGATTGAGAGAGGGGGAAACACATCATTCGCTGTCAGATACAGAAAGTGTGGATATTAAATATAACAGGAAGTCTACAGGGGACGGGTCATGGGAAGGAATGCTAAACCACTGTAAACAGCCTCAATATGTGGGCGGAAAGCAACCAAAGCAGCTACAAACAAAATAAAAATAGACTTCAAATGTACAAGTGAAAAGCACAAGAAGAGAACAAGGGATTGGCCTGAGAATGTCAGAGGCTGCAGCGTTCACAGCAATGCCGGAGCCTCAATAGAGTAACATTTATTGTTTACAAGACCAGAGTTTGGCCATAACATGTATGGGACAAAGACGTAGTATGGCGCCCTCTAGTGGTGAATAGAGATGTCAGCGTGTTACTGCAGGTTACTAAGGGGTCTATTTACTAAGGTCACAGCTGTTTGCCTTGTAAAACATAAGGGTCGCTGTATTCACTAAAGGCGAATTTTACTAGATTGCCCAAAAAGCGCGGCCCAAAAAAACGCCACCTGTGTATGGCGCTTTCATAGAAAACATCACACACTTTAATAGAAAAACACATCCACATAGTTACATGTGTTTATCACAATGTAAAAAACATGAGATTCATTATTGCATCACTTATCCTCCCAACGCATATACTACTATAAGGAAAAGCATAACCCTGTGTTTGTGTCCATGCTAATCCTTAGTAGTGTAATCATCAGCTGTCCATGCTAATCCTTAGTAGTGTAATCATCAGCCTGACAAGTGATAAAAATCTACAATGTAACGTGTCCCTAATAAAATAAAACATTTCCCCCAATAAACATTACAACAATACATTACCTAACAATACATGACATAACAATACATGACATGACAATACATGACATGACAATACATGACATAACAATACATGACATAACAATACATGACATAACAATACATGACATAACAATACATTGTTAAACAAGAATAAAATGTAACAAAACTGTCCCTTACTGTTTATATAGACTATAATGGTGGCCACCGTTTAAAAATGTACAGTAGACACATATCCAAGAATAGTAGATATTTGTTTTCCTTAGCATTACATGATAATATATTCTCCCTTTCCACAGCGCCCTACACTACACTTTTCCTTAGCAGATTTTTATAGTTGATGGAAGTTTGTATAATATCAGACACACTCTGATATACAAAAATCCTTAACAGCAACAACTTCCTGTATTATATAACGGTGTCCAATATAATCATTTTCATTCAACAGAAAGTCCTTGTTCTTGTATTATCTGGAAGCAACTCAGCACTGATGACAGAAACAAGGGTCCGGATCCAGAGAGTGAAAATAAGAGGTAATCAGGTGAAAAGTTACACCTGGGTAAAATCATGTTGAATTGCAGGCGAGGCAAATTTCCTCTGCTGCAACCTGTATTAGAGCCGAGAGGAGATGTCTCCTAGTACAAGTCTAAATAACAGTGTGATAGTAACGCTGGTCAGTATCTGTGTAATAATATAATAATAATATAATAGTATTAGAGATGAGAGGTGATAAATAACAGTGTAATAGTAACGCTGGTCAGTATCTGTGTGCAATAATAAAAAGCTATGTACTTTCCCTGCATGCAAAGAATAACATTACTTTCACTCCTCCTGACACTCAATATGGTTTAACCCAGGTGTAACTTTCCACCTGTTTTCCTCTTATTTTTAGACTATTGATGTGGTCCAAGATATTCATTTTGGGGAACTTTGTTAAAAAATAACAACAGATGAAAAATGTTCTCTGTTATTTCTTTAATTACAGCAACGTGAAACGTCTCTGAACTATCACTAAACACTCTAAGGAGAAAGTCTAATGCCTGCAGCCAGGGCAGATAGTGTTTTCAGTTATAACATACAGCATAATGTTAAGCTGGGAACACACTGCAATCAATAGGACAAGATGCGATATAATTTAGACGACATTAAGTCCCGATGAGGATGCCGACTCGTGTATACACTGACACAATTTACCAGCAAGGTCTGTGGCCCATAAAGAAAAAGATATGTAGATTACGTAAAAAAATGACTACGCCTGCGCAGTTGTAAAAATCACTAAACGCCGAACGTATATGTTATATGCCCGGTACTCTGAATACAGGCCTGTGACTTTATTCTCCCATTACCCTCTGCTCCAAAAAATGTGCATATGTGAAGCAGGAAACATCATTACATTGCTGATCGGTAAAATAAGGACTTTCCAAAAATCCAATCAAGAGATGCAATGCCCATTAGATGACTCTAGCATGATGCACACTAATAAGATGTCGCTGGAGACCGTTGTTTATCACGTGATCTGCACAACAGTCTTTTAAAAAGACAAATACAACGTACCCAGGTTTAGTTCCGTGTACTGGGCAAACCTGTATATACAGAGCCTAGGACGAAAGCTAAGAGCTCCCTCTGCTGTCTATAGAAGAAAACTACAGTCTAACATAATAAAATACTAGTAGGATCAGTGACAGCATTGAGAGGAATTCTTCTATAGCAGACAAGGTGTTAGAGAACAGCGATGTGTTGAATTATAAAACGCTTCATGACTTATGTCAAAGAACGAAGGGGAAGCTACTTACTATATTCCAGACGTATAGACGGGTTGCATGGCCTGGTAGATCTTCAGAAAGGGACGACAACCTGATGGAGACTCTGACACAGAGAAGACAAGGCACAGGTTCAGAGGGGGGAACATTTGCTGTGCATCAGGCGTCAAACATTAGATTGCACGTTCTTCAGGACAGAAACGAAACCTCTCCATTTCTGCCGCCATTAATGTTGAGGACTTACCTTCTTTGGACTCAAAGTTTGGAATGCCATGCATGATGACGTGGTGAAGAAACAGAGGCTTGTTATTCATCTTAATGGCCCCGGACAGGAGGCCGCTGAAGTAATGGATATACCTGCACACAGAAAAACAAAGGCAAGAGCAATCAAACACCAATCGTGGCTACTACCAAGGCATGATGGGAGTTGTAGTTCTATAGACTGAACTGTAGTTGTAGACTAAACAACTGCTTCTAGATCCTGTAAGTTCCCCTAGGTATATTGTCAGGGGCATGACTACAGAGGATGTAAGGGGTACAGCTGCTACAGGGCCCAGACGGGCCCATCCAGCTCCGCCCCCAGTCCAGCCTGGCTCCACCTAGTCCTGTCCATCCAGACTCAGGCCCCGCCTCCTTGCAAGTCTCTTACTTTCCGCCCCTGTGTACAGTGCCATAATAACGGTGGAATAACAGTACATGTGCAATGATTCTGTAGGCACAGGAGAAGGTCCTGAGATAACAATATGCCCGGACAAACCATGTTGCAATATGGGGGGGGGGCAATTACTGTTATTCATGCAGGAAAATAATGGCTGATTTTATACACAAATATTAAATAAAATGCTTTAAACTCTAATTTAGAGTTGAGCTACAAAACATCACTTCTCTTTGCACAGGTAACCCCCCCCCCCCATCCTGCAGTTGTAAATGGTTTTGCCCAGGTGTATATTTGCCCCTTGTATCCCGGTAGCTATTTGCTCCGTGTGATAACTATCATTATGCTCCTGCGATACAATGTAACAGCCGCACTCACCTCTTCTGCGACGGCTGACCAACCGGGAGCACCTTATCTTCATAAAAGCGCCTCATCGCAAACCTGTCCAGAGCTTGATCTGCGCTGTGGGAGGAGACACAGGTTACTGGCAGGAAGTACAGTATATGGATCACATGAGAGCGCGAGGCCGTCACGTCCCTCCATTAATTACGCTGTTACCACGCTTTAACCAGTGAAATCTCACCGAAACGTCACAATTTTCACGGTTTGTACTGATATTAAGGGGTGGCTGCGATCACGGGTCTGCGATCTACCTATTCCGTATGAGGAGGAATTGACAGCGAGCATTATGCGTTAACATGTTCCCAAATTCACTCCTCTGACTCTGAATGACCCCTCCCCCGACGCTCAATCTTTACAAAGCCAAAAAGGAATCTCTTGTAGCAGGTGACATATATAAGCTAAAAGTATAATATGTATAATAAAAATATTTATTAATTATTATTCTTATTTATCTGTGCGGAGTGTGTGTGTTCTCCCTGTGTCTGTGTGGAGTGTGTGTTCTCTGTGTCTGTGTGGAGTGTGTGTGTGTTCTCCCTGTGTCTGTGTGGAGTGTGTGTTCTCTGTGTCTGTGTGGAGTGTGTGTGTGTTCTCCCTGTGTCTGTGTGGAGTGTGTGTTCTCTGTGTCTGTGTGGAGTGTGTGTGTGTTCTCCCTGTGTCTGTGTGGAGTGTGTGTTCTCTGTGTCTGTGTGGAGTGTGTGTGTGTTCTCCCTGTGTCTGTGTGGAGTGTGTGTTCTCTGTGTCTGTGTGGAGTGTGTGTGTGTTCTCCCTGTGTCTGTGTGGAGTGTGTGTTCTCTGTGTCTGTGTGGAGTGTGTGTGTGTTCTCCCTGTGTCTGTGTGGAGTGTGTGTTCTCTGTGTCTGTGTGGAGTGTGTGTGTGTTCTCCCTGTGTCTGTGTGGAGTGTGTGTTCTCTGTGTCTGTGTGGAGTGTGTGTGTGTTCTCCCTGTGTCTGTGTGGAGTGTGTGTTCTCTGTGTCTGTGTGGAGTGTGTGTGTGTTCTCCCTGTGTCTGTGTGGAGTGTGTGTTCTCTGTGTCTGTGTGGAGTGTGTGTGTGTTCTCCCTGTGTCTGTGTGGAGTGTGTGTTCTCTGTGTCTGTGTGGAGTGTGTGTGTGTTCTCCCTGTGTCTGTGTGGAGTGTGTGTTCTCTGTGTCTGTGTGGAGTGTGTGTGTGTTCTCCCTGTGTCTGTGTGGAGTGTGTGTTCTCTGTGTCTGTGTGGAGTGTGTGTGTGTTCTCCCTGTGTCTGTGTGGAGTGTGTGTTCTCTGTGTCTGTGTGGAGTGTGTGTGTGTTCTCCCTGTGTCTGTGTGGAGTGTGTGTTCTCTGTGTCTGTGTGGAGTGTGTGTGTGTTCTCCCTGTGTCTGTGTGGAGTGTGTGTTCTCTGTGTCTGTGTGGAGTGTGTGTGTGTTCTCCCTGTGTCTGTGTGGAGTGTGTGTTCTCTGTGTCTGTGTGGAGTGTGTGTGTGTTCTCCCTGTGTCTGTGTGGAGTGTGTGTTCTCTGTGTCTGTGTGGAGTGTGTGTGTGTTCTCCCTGTGTCTGTGTGGAGTGTGTGTTCTCTGTGTCTGTGTGGAGTGTGTGTGTGTTCTCCCTGTGTCTGTGTGGAGTGTGTGTTCTCTGTGTCTGTGTGGAGTGTGTGTGTGTTCTCCCTGTGTCTGTGTGGAGTGTGTGTTCTCTGTGTCTGTGTGGAGTGTGTGTGTGTTCTCCCTGTGTCTGTGTGGAGTGTGTGTGTGTTCTCCCTGTGTCTGTGTGGAGTGTGTGTGTGTTCTCCCTGTGTCTGTGTGGAGTGTGTATGTTCTCCCTGTGTCTGTGTGGAGTGTGTATGTTCTCCCTGTGTCTGTGAGGGTTTCCTCCGGGTGCTCCAGTCTCCTCCCACACTCCAAAAACACGCTGATAGGTTAATTGGCTGCTGATTAAATTAACCCTAATGTGTGTGTGTGTGTGTGTGTATGTCTGTCTTTGTGTGTGTGTATCTGTGCGTGTATGTATCTGTGTGTGTGTGTGTGTATGTGTGTCTGTGTATGTGTGTGTGTATCTGTGTGTGTGTCTCTATGTGTATATATGTGTGTGTATTTGCGTATATCTGTGTGTTTGTGTGTATCTGTACGTGTGTGTGTGTACGTATGTGTGTCTCTATGTGCATGTATGCGTGTGTGTGTGTGTGTGTCTCTATGTATGTGTGTGTGTGTGTGTGTCTCTATGTATGTGTGTGTGTGTGTGTGTGTCTCCTATGTGTGTGTGTGTATGTGCGTGTGTGTGTGTGTATGTGTGTGTGTGTGTCTGTGTGCATGTGTGTGTGTCTGTGTGTGTGTGTCTGTATTAGGGACGTTAGTGTGTGGCTGCTATGGGACAGGGACGGATGTGAATGGGAATATTCTCTGTACATACATTTCAATGCTATAAACCTTTCCCCCTCTGGTTTTCTGTAGACAGACCCTGTGCTGTGACGTACCTGGCAGATATATTGCTGTAATGCATGTAAGCGGCAATCACCACGCCGGTCCTTCCCCGATTCCCCTGAAAACAGCACAATTATTATTATTATATAAATATATTCCTCCACGTGCAGACAAGACATAAAACACGCAAAGGAGCAATCTTTCCTAATGACTGGATCAGCAGCATAACGCCAGTCATGTGACACAGACGCCCTACACTATATAGAATACACCCAGCATTAAAGCCAATACAGCCACACATACACACACACACAAACACACACACACACAAACACACACACACACATACATACACACACACATACATACACACACACATACACACACACACACACACACCCACACACACATACACACACACACACACACATACATAGAGACACACACACACACATACACACACATACACACACACACACACAAAACAGCGTCACTTTCATAGAGTGGGTGGAGCTATCAGCATCCTGCATTGTCATTGGTCAATGTCGCACCACCTGGCATGGCGGTGGTACAGGCTGAGCTTCTATTACAGTATATGTGGTGGGCCCCTGTATGAACGCTTAGTGGAATAATAACTATGACTGTTGGGGCCATGCTCTGATGTTGGCATTAAAGTGGCAGGTAGATGCCATCTAGAAAGCAGTGTGTCCTATGTAGCGTTTTAATGGGTATACGTGAGGTTTTAGCACTGAATATACCCAGAGCTGCACACCGGTGGATTACACGTTTATGCAGAAAAACAACGCAATTGCGCCAGTTTTGGAGGTTTTAACTTGTAACGTTACAACCCCTGGTGCAGGTACATCCGGACACATCGAACCGGATCCAGACTTAGCAAACGTGACCAAGTTACATACATTAGAGGGTAATGCGCTTCCCCGGCGCTCTACGCTCACAGACGTCACACGTCATATTTGCCGTTCTGTGCATGCGCCGGGCAGATGTTGCCCGGCGTAATCAATGATTCAGAGACGTGCTGCGCCGTAACTACATTGTACGTTAGTTTCGGAAGGTAGGTGGGGGGGAGGGAGGAGGGCTGGGTTTCATTGATTACGCTCCTGTCTGAGTGTAATTACACTCGGTTACGGTAGCTTTCAGCCGGTGTAACTGAGTGTAACTAAGCTCAGACAGGAGGAGTGCACCAGAGCTATGCTGGCCGTACTTACGGACAGCGGCCCAGCGTAGCTATGGATCTGGCCCACTGTGCGTATCCCTGGTCGTACCGAATACCTTGTCGTAATACTGTACAATTTTAACGCCTCCTCACGCCCATAATGCGTACAGTCGAATATTCGGAGCGTTGTCATACCCTTATGTACGGACAGCAGTTCTGTACGCTCAGAGTTCATCATGTCCCATGTGCAGTGCAATCGCAGAGAATAATGTAAATCGTCTGTCCTTCTGAAGTCTGAATCCGGCCCATTATGTATGATAGAAGCCGCCCTGGCCCGGTACTTTATACCAATAAATCGCTGGCTCTGTTTTTGTTCTGTTATTTCGTGTACCTACTTTTACCGCAGATTATGCCTAAAATGCGCACATCCGCACATCAGCTCGTCTGTCACTGGATGCATCTCTAGACCATAATGTGCATTATTAGGGCACCGGGATAATAGTTACCGCTTACTTTATTATGGATGACGACCACGTTGTGGGGATCTGCGTTCAGCCAGGTATCCATCGCCTTACAGATACTGCAGATCCGCTCCAGAGCGGGGGCGTGCAGGTCCGGCCACCCGAAATCCAGGACCTGGGGAGGGAAACTGATCAGTGGGGGGCACATGCAACACTAGAGAACGGAAGAACGCTGACTGCCGGCCTCTCATCTATTTATTCTGCCTCTTATAGTATTAATAATACAGATGATCTGCAAATAAACCCCTCAAAGCTGAAGGAATATGTCCCAGTTCTGTGGAGGAAAAGGAATAGGCTCCTAATTAGCTGATTTGTAATCAGAGGTAATGTAAATCCTTCTGCTCATTGTGTCAAATTCTGGGTGACACTTCCTGCTGGGATCATCAACGTCTATCCATAACAATGTCCTCCACCAATAACCAGACTGCGCCACAAAGAAAAGCCCTCTACTATACAGAATGGTTCTCACTGGTCTATACTCCATCCGTCTCCAGACCAGCTACCCTCTAAACCAACAAGCCACTAATCCAACCACAACCTCTACCACAACAAGTCCTTTACCAGTCCATACTCTAATCCAACAAGGCCACAACCAACCTTCATTCTAACCCAGCCTGACTTCCACCGGACCTTAACCCAACAAGTTCATTACCAGTCCATACTCTAATCCAACAAGGCCACATCCAGCCTTTATTCTAACCCAGCCTGACCTCCGCCAGACCTTAACCCAACAAGTCCTTTACCAGTCCATACTCTAATCCAATAAGGCCACAACCAACCTTCATTCTAACCCAGCCTGACTTCCAACGGACCTTAACCCAACAAGTTCATTACCAGTCCATACTCTAATCCAATAAGGCCACAACCAACCTTCATTCTAACCCAACCTGACTTCCACCAGACCTTAACCCAACAAGTTCATTACCAGTCCATACTCTAATCCAATAAGGCCACAACCAACCTTCATTCTAACCCAGCCTGACTTCCACCGGACCTTAACCTGACAAGTCCTTTACCAGTCCATACTCTAATCCAATAAGGCCACAACCAACCTTCATTCTAACCCAGCCTGACTTCCACCGGACCCTAACCCAACAAGTTCATTACCAGTCCATACTCTAACCCAATAAGGCCACAACCAACCTTCATTCTAACCCAAATTGACCTCCACCGGACCTTAACCCAACAAGTCCTTTACCAGTCTATACTCTAATACAACAAGGCCACAACCAACCTTCATTCTAACCCAGCCTGACTTCCACCGGACCTTAACCCAACAAGTCCTTTACCAGTCTATACTCTAATACAACAAGGCCACATCCAGCCTTCATTCTAACCCAAATTGACCTCCACCGGCCTACACTCGAAACCTACAAGGCCACAACCAGCCTGCCCTTTGCCACACTGCCCCATAAATCAAATAGGACTCCATCGACCTGCCCACTAACCAAAACAACCTTCGTCATCCTGTCCTCTAACCAAACATGGCCTACACCAGCCAACCCCTAACTCAGTCCTGATCCTGACAGCCCACCCTCTTGCCCAGCAAGGCCTCTCTATATTAGCCGTTCTCTATCCTTACCCAACCTTCTCATTAAAAGGGGCCTCCACTTGCATTTATTCAACTAAACCTGCCCTCTAAACTAACCTCTACCACCCTGCCCTCTGACTAAATGCTGCCTCTGTTGGCCTGCCAGAGAACTACAATTGTCCTCCACGGGTTTTCATTCATTCTAATGCAATATGGCCTCATCAACATTGATTTGTACACAATATAGCTTTTTTGTCTCACCTTAGAATGGAGTTTGTTGATGTCATGTCTTCGCTCAGACAAATTAAAGATCTAAAATAGTAAACAGACACGTTGAGAATGGACTTGAAATAATTATTGTCGAACAACTGATCAAAGGGATGTATTTAGGAACCGTAGACGTAACTTACCAGGTAATTGTCCCCATGTTTGGATTTTAACATATGCGCCACCTCTTTGAGGTTCCGGCAAAAGTTGGCCTCTTCAGTCCCCGTGGAAAACGTGACGGAGATGATCCGCTCTGTGATGTAGGTGAGGTCTAATTCGCAGCTGTCCTCCATTGCGTGAATCAAGCTGAAGCTTCTGGGTGGAGAAACCAAAGATTCACCAAAACGTTATCCAAACTCTACCACTTATAGGATAACCATAAATGCCATGGCATCCTATTCACCATAACCATAGACTAGGATATTACCAATCCTGGCCTCATTGAAGCACTGGTCTGTAGCGCACAAATGACCATAAAAATGCCACGTTCTTCATAAACAAGCAATAGTGTGATAGAGAATGTGAGTCACATGTGCTGAGCATCTAAATGGGCTCCTTCTCTTTCCAGTGCTGGCTGGTCTGGGAAGATTCCAGGCTGTGTCACACTGTCACATGGAGAGAGGTATGTGAGCAGCCTCTCCCTGTATATCAGGAGACGAGGGAAAGGCTGGGAGCAGCTGTGTGTGTCAGAGGACACGGCACCCCCAACTCTGCCCAACTTTCCCAATCACTGAATGCGAACATAGAAACATAGAAAGTGACGGCAGATAAGAGCCATGTGGCCCATCCAGGTTGCCGCATCGTTTATTTAAAACTATACTGACCCTAGACCCTATTTACCCTCAATTTAGTGTAAAATTTAGGAAATCCTTAAAGTTATCACAAGCATGTTTACACTGTTCTACTGTGTTATCCCCCTCTCCCTCCTGTACCTGGTTATGTCCCTTCTGTCATATCCCCCTCTCCCTCCTGTACCTGGTTATGTCCCTTCTGTCATATCCCCCTCTCCCTCCTGTACCTGGTTATGTCCCTTCTGTCATATCCCCCTCTCCCTCCTGTACCTGGTTATGTCCCTTCTGTCATATCCCCCTCTCCCTCCTGTACCTGGTTATGTCCCTTCTGTCATATCCCCCTCTCCCTCCTGTACCTGGTTAT
>WWET01000863.1:59903-74261 GCA_011038615.1 Limnodynastes dumerilii | reverse complement strand
TATAGTGACAGGACCCTCTCCTGTGATACTATAGTGACCCTCTCCTCTCCTGTGACACTATAGTGACGGGACCCTCTCCTGTGATACTATAGTGACAGGACCCTCTCCTGTGATACTATAGTGACGGGACCCTCTCCTGATATGATAGATAAGGTGTAAAATGAGATTTTACACCATAACTGCAATTACACAGACTTCACATGATATTGTAGAGATGAGACCCTATCCTGTGACACTATAGTGACCCTCTCCTCTCCGGTGACACTATAGTGACGGGACCCTCTCCTGTGATACTATAGTGACAGGACCCTCTCCTGTGATACTATAGTGACGGGACCCTCTCCTGATATGATAGATAAGGTGTAAAATGAGATTTTACACCTTATCATACCTGCAAATTGAAGATGAAAGCCACACCTCTTCAATAGACATGTCATGGATACGCCCCCCGGGGTGTACCGATTTTTCAGTAAAAAATTTAGAGGGTATGGACCATGCCCATTTTACACTGGCCACACCCACTGATAAGCCCCACCCCTTCTAAGGCATATTGAGAGTTAAGGAGTATATCAATAACAAGGATACTCATTACCTCTGCAGGGGCAAGATCTAGATTTAATAATGTTAGGTGAATTATGCAAGCTACATACGTAAGTCAGTCCTAACGTTACAACTGCGCACTTTGGGGGGCAGTCACTTGCTGCACGCCGCAGATGGAGACACAGTTGTAGCTCATTGTTCCCCTTGTACCCTGCACAGATCGGAAGTTAGGGGCGCTTACATAAAGTGACTTCTGGGCTCAGATGTATCCGGATCTCTCATGAAGCCTCTGGATTCCTTCCATGCTATGACTATAATTGCTTTAACATCATATTTTATTTTGTCCTGTTGACTCGTGTTTTCTAATGGGTGATACATTTTGGCAAAGTCTTTTTTCTCCATTCCAGTCGCACCGCACCCAAAAACATGAACTGGAAACAACGTCTGTTAAAATCATCGCTTATGTGCTACTGAGAAGTCAACTTTTGACATAATTGACCTTAGTGCTTAACATGATGTTTACAAGAGGTAGGGATCATATCTGTGGTGTGTAGGTCGAGTCAATATTTATTGGAATGCAGCCTATCCAGTCATTGAGAGCCGGTGACATCACTGAGAATGCAGCCCATCCAGCCACCAGGAGCCAGTGACATCGGCAGCCTATCCAGTCACTAGGAGCCAGTGACATCACTGAGAATGCAGCCTATCCAGTCACTAGGAGCCAGTGACATCACTGAGAATGCAGCCTATCCAGTCACTAGGAGCCAGTGACATCACTGAGAATGCAGCCTATCCAGTCACTAGGAGCCAGTGACATCACTGAGAATGCAGCCTATCCAGTCACTAGGAGCCAGTGACATCACTGAGAATGCAGCCTATCCAGTCACTAGGAGCCAGTGACATCACTGAGAATGCAGCCTATCCAGTCACTAGGAGCCAGTGACATCACTGAGAATGCAGCCTATCCAGTCACTAGGAGCCAGTGACATCACTGAGAATGCAGCCTATCCAGTCACTAGGAGCCAGTGACATCACTGAGAATGCAGCCTATCCAGTCACTAGGAGCCAGTGACATCACTGAGAATGCAGCCTATCCAGTCACTAGAAGCCAGTGACATCACTAAGAATGCAGCCTATCCAGTCACTAGAAGCCAGTGACATCACTGAGAATGCAGCCTATTCAAACAGTAGGAACAAGGTAGAGTCAATAAAATCCACCTGGGTATCTGGTATCAAAGCAATTTAGGACACTTTATTATTAGAGAAGAAATGTAATAACAGACATTCCATGCGTGATACTTAGTAAATAATCTAATCTTCTAATCCCATCAACATTCCTCTGTGCTTTTTTTGTTAAACAAGAGCAATGGGTCCAATGAGGAGCCGCTGTTTGTCTCCTCTTGTTTTCCTTTCCCCCTATACAGGGCCCACTCTACCTGACCTCTCCTCCTCGCCCCACCCTGCCCCTTCCTCTGCAATGTTTACATTCCTCTAAATCCACTTTAAATACCAACCGTCTGATGTTGTAAGCTGCGCCGGAATGTTCTGAGGAGAGGGGAAAAGACAGACTGAGGAGGGCCGATCAACTCAGCCCCCAGACACCATCACAACACAGCCTGGAGACCACGGGCCCGATACAGACTTAAGTATGAAATAAGTGCGCACAGATTCGCAAAACTACGCCCCTCAGTGGCAAGTGCGCTCCCAAGACAGGCCCCTCGATCTTACTGATTTTAGCTGATTTCCCCCACCATAATGTGCGATTTATATACCCCTCCTCTCACGTAGTGGAATGAATTTCTGCCTTGCTCCCAGTCGCAGACAATCCAGTTCCTTACCAGGATTTGGGAGCGTGCAATATGTAGAAAAGTGCAGGCGTAGATACTAGCAATTGTAAAATCGATGTGAGTCCCCACTGTGAAGGCTCGCAATGCGAATTAGGGACAGATGAAAGCTTAGGGTTAGGCTGCGTGGGGGGACTTAGGGTTAGGCTGTGGGTTTGGGTTAGGGAACGGTTTGGGGGAAACTCACCTTTCGAAGAACTGTGTTCGGTGCTCTGGGGATCCATTGCTATGCCTCATCGAGGCATAAGCAATCGATATCCCAGCCAGTTCAGATCTGGCTGGGAGCAAACGGCCCTTTTGAAATAGGGCCGTTCGCTGCGGGGACCCACACTCTTGTAAAACGCCCCTTTTGCGTGTGCCGTGGGTGCAGTCCTATCATAATCATTTGTTTCAGGTTATACTTTTCCTTGATTTGTAGATGCTTTGGGCAAAATGAGTTGCTTTGACACCATTGACCTACCGCAAAAGGGGCTCTTATGGTTTCTGGGAATTTTGGGAATGCTCATTCTTGTTATAATGTTCATGTCTTCGTAACAGCTGCTCGTTTTCTCATTATCAGGTATTTCTGGCTGCTGTAGGTGTGTTATTTCTGGTATCCACCTTTCAATACAAAGCTGCAATGTGCTACTACTTATAACCCGTCATCTTCCACCCTTCCACCCTCCTTTACCGTCTAAGTGAAGAAGTTCAGAAAGTTCTGCCAGACAGATGTTTCAGTTTTAAGGTACAAGTTGGAATAAACAAACCATAAAAAATGGCAGCTACTAAAAATGCTTCAGAAGTCATCAAAAAAATAAAACCCCAATAAAAAAAAATCACTTTCAAATAAATAAATATTCCTAAAATCCGTGTATATACAGCATAGGAAATACCAAATAATCTGGGCTCATCGGATCAAGTTGATCTAGTTAGAGAACTATGGACCAGGGTGATCTGTGATCTACAGTCTCTGAGGGCTGGATCCAGACTTAAGTAAGAGCTTGAAATGAGTTACTAAACCATGTTGATTTCAGTGGGAGTCATGTTAATTGTATTCTTTGCATGCAGGGGTATATCTTTGAATTACTTACTGCACACGGATACTGACCAGCTTTACTATCACACTGTTATTTATCACCTCTCATCTCTAATACTATTATATTATTATATTATTATACAGATACTGACCAGCGTTACTATCACACTGTTATTTATCACCTCTCATCTCTAATACTATTATATTATTATATTATTATACAGATACTGACCAGCGTTACTATCACACTGTTATTTATCACCTCTCATCTCTAATACTATTATATTATTATATTATTATACAGATACTGACCAGCGTTACTATCACACTGTTATTTATCACCTCTCATCTCTAATACTATTATATTATTATATTATTATACAGATACTGACCAGCGTTACTATCACACTGTTATTTATCACCTCTCATCTCTAATACTATTATATTATTATATTATTATACAGATACTGACCAGCGTTACTATCACACTGTTATTTATCACCTCTCATCTCTAATACTATTATATTATTATATTATTATACAGATACTGACCAGCGTTACTATCACACTGTTATTTATCACCTCTCATCTCTAATACTATTATATTATTATATTATTATACAGATACTGACCAGCGTTACTATCACACTGTTATTTATCACCTCTCATCTCTAATACTATTATATTATTATATTATTATACAGATACTGACCAGCGTTACTATCACACTGTTATTTATCACCTCTCATCTCTAATACTATTATATTATTATATTATTATGAGTTAGGTGATCTTCTAAGGCCTAAAAAAAAATAAGCAATATGGGCTGGATCCAGATCTAGTTAAGTGCTTGAACTTAGTTACTCCTGGACTAAACCATATTGATTTCAGGGGCAGTCAAGTTAATTGTATTCTTTGCATGCAGGAACACATCTTTGAATTGCTTACTGAAAACAGATACTGACCAGTATCTGTTCACACACTGTTCACAACAGTATCACACTGTTATTTGAGACTTGGGCTGGGAAATATCACCTTTCAACTCTAATACTTTTTGCAACAGATGAAATATGACTCCACTGCAATCAACATGGTTTAGCCCAGGAGTAACTCATTTTAAACACTTACTTAAGTCTGGATCCAGACCTGAGTGAGGGGAGAGAAGTTATAATATGCACATGAATACAAAATGTAACATCCCGAGAGAAACGGCAAATCTCCCACATCTGCCTCTCATAACAGTAATTGGATCAGCGGGACATGATGATGTATTTTCCATCATCAAGTCCCGCTCACCCCTGGAACACTATGAATTACGGCAGTACTGGAAAGGGGGTGTGGCTTAATGACACAATTTGCATAAACCTGTCATTAAGCCCCGCCCCTGTACCTGCCTCTATCTCTTCTCGCCAGGATCTCCCGGAGGGAAGACTTGAAAAATCCTGAACCCTGCATTACAATAGAGCAGAGCCTAGGTAGCTCTACACTATGGGTGTTGTGAAACTACATCCACCAGCATGCTTCACCAGCATAGACATAGTGTATACCAGGCAAAGTTTGCTGGGGCTTGTAGTTGCAAAGCACCTCAAGTCAGGGGTGTTACTGCAGGGGCTGCAAAGGGTGTGGCTGTTACAGGGTCCAGAGGAGAAGATTGTCCTGTACTGTAAGCACGCTGTCAGAGGCTGATGGCTTAAAACAGCGCTCAGCGCTCCATGTATCAGTCCCACGTGACCCGCCCATCCAGACTTAGGCTCCGCCTCCTTGCTATGGTGCCCGTGTCTCGGGTGTTGCAGGTAGGCTTGGCTTGCAATGGAGGAGCTTTAATGTGTTACAGGGGGGCAGGGGGGTAGCGTGTACCCCTTTATAAACCCCTCTCTCTGCTTTGAAGTTGGATTCTTTATTTCTCCAGACTTCTTTTCTTACGTCCAGGAAGTAACTGGGAACATGTTACTCACAAGACATTGTTTCTCCCAGTATAATTGGCCCCTGGTGGGAATTTTTGGCTGTGGTTCTCCTGGCTGTAACATTAGGCTAGAGCAGAGCCTCTGAAGCAGGCCTGGCCAGGCTGTGTCCCTGCAGGTGGTGTAAAATACCTCTCCCAGCATCATAGCTGCCAACTATCACAAAGGAATATCACAGAGATTGTGAGAGCACGATCAAGGTGCCGCACCAAAGGGGTGTGTCCTGTACCACCAAAGGGGTGTGTCCTGTGAATAACTCCACCCATGGGTGTGTCTGGCACTGCCAGGAAAACAATTTCTCAATAAAGATGGCGGCATCAGCATTTATTGATTGTTATATTGTCAGTGAATAAATACCTTTCAATATTACTGTGGAGACTGTGAATAGGAGATTAGATGATTTCTTCATCTTTATACAAGACATAAAAGTAGGTGACACTGATTAACAAGAGGCCAAAGTGTATTGTTCATTTCTGTCTCCATTATTAAAGTCATGTTGTCTTAAAAAATGGCCAGTCTTTGATTACATCTTGGGCTCCAAGAAAATGGCCGCCTCCATAAGCCTCAATGCAGGGAAATAAGACGCAATTTCTAAATTCTGTCATCATACCGCAATAACTTCTGGAACTGAATCAGCATCAGGGTCATCACCAACACTTCAGGAAGTCAAGGAGATCACCCGCTCTGCAGGGAGTCATTACCCACTCTTCAGGGAGATCACTCACTCTTCAGGGAGTCAGGGAAATCAGCCAGTCTTCAGGGCGTCTCCCTTTTATTTAAGGAGAGTGGGCAGCTATGCCCAGAATGCTTTACTGCCATGGCTGATACCCGACAAAGCATGCTGGGACTAGTAGTTTCACAACACAGGTAGTCACAGGTAACCAGACCTGCTTATAGCCTGTGACACACAGGTCTCTGTATACCCCTCTGGCCCGTGTGTGTCCCAGCTAATGAGCGCTGGCACGGGCGGCCTGTTTTTCAGCTGTGTGTTATTGTTATGCGTTTCTATTCCAAAACATCTCCCCGTTTCACAGGAACACGGCGGTATTGTGTTCTACAAATCGCTGATTGATTCAAGGAAGGAAAAGGAGGAGGCTACGATCAGCTGGACTGGGATCCTTGGCAGAGCGTCCCAGCATTGTGATGAAACAGGGGCCAATGTCACATCGCATTATCACGTGCGCAACTGTCAGGACCGCAAAACCACTAACAAGGCCGATAAGAGATAGGGGGAGGACTGGGTCGGGCAATTGGCTTTTATTGACAAAATTTGGGCTTGATTGAAGCCTCGTGCTGCTAATAAGAAGCTGAATATTTGGCATTTTCCAGTAGTTTAATGTGAACACAAAACTTTTCCACCAATAAAACCTTTCACGTGATTTTTTATTTCATTATGTAAAATGTGATCGCCCGGCTGACTTTACAGTGCAGCAGATGGAAAAATGAGCAAGTGAAATGTTCCTGTTCAAAGATCAGGATCAGGATCCCAACAACAGCTGCAGGGTCCGGATTCAGTTACTTAGTTTTCGTCTTGCGTACGTTTTAAGAATTGAGCTACTGCACATACGAGCAGCTTATTGACGCTATCTACGCACCCTTTCTTTAGACCCCGCTTACGCAATCTACATTTTTTCTGTTTTATATATATACACAGTATATATAGGAAAAAGTAAGCGATTAGATCACAGAGCGACCCCACAAGTCTGGCTGCAAAGGGTGGCAGAGCCCATAACACATACTACCGGATTTGGCGTCCCAGTTGGTGAACGCTGGGCAGAATATGGACACACAGAACCTGTTCTGCCCCTTCCACTGGATGGAATTCGATGATATCACATCCCAATTTAGAAGAGACTTTCCTGATTGGTGGGCCACAAAAGGGGTGGGCTTATGGAAAAGTGGGCATGGTTTAGACAAATAAGGTAGGTTGTGGGAAGAGTTTGATGAAAAAGGGGGTGGAGCTTATTTTGAATCACAATAAATAACTTTATTAACAATGTAAAAATGAATATAGTACCGGGAAGATGGGGATTAGAGCTGATGGAAACACCCCAAAAACCACTCTGAGCAGCCCCCTCATGGGTGTGTTGGAAGAGCCGCTGAGCTGATCATTATCTTTAAAATGTTGACCGTTACATTCAACTCATTGATAAAATAATAACTTAAGTTAGATTTTCACATCACTCATCTCCTGATATACTCTGTGCTGCTGTGACATTGCTCCTCACACTATATAACACATCACTCATCTCCTGATATACTCTGTGCTGCTGTGACACTGCTCCTCACACTATATAACACATCACTCATCTCCTGATATACTCTGTGCTGCTGTGACCCTGCTCCTTCCACTATATAACTCTTACTCATCTCCTGATATACTCTGTGCTGCTGTGACTTTGCTCCTTCCATTATATAACACATCTCCTGATATACTCTGTGCTGCTGTGACCCTGCTCCTTCCACTATATGACAATCACTCATCTCCTGATATACTCTGTGCTGCTGTGACCCTGCTCCTTCCACTATATAAGTCTCTGCCTATGAAGGTGCTTCTTCCATTCTCCTCCTCAAATCGTGTCACTGTTCCAGTCACATGCACCCTGTTCTCACTGACACATCACTTATTTCCTGAAATACTCTGTGCTGCTGTGAACCCTGCTCCTTTCATTTCATATACTCACATAATCACACAAGTGCTCAGGTCATTGTCTCATACACCTGATTGGCTACAGGTTGTTGATGAAACGTGATGACGATGAGACTGTAGTGGGTGCAGGTATTTGGGCCTGTAGTATAGCTACACCTTGGTGTTACAGTAACTCCCCATTAGACACAGCTAATGCTGCGTATGTCACATCTGTCTGACAATACACAAGCTCCCCTCCTGTGATATTGTGTTTCTGGGAAGGAAGGATCTGAATTATAAATAGTGTCAGGATTGGACTCGTTATCTCCATAATACAGAATCCCGGTGTTTATCACATAGGAATAACTGGAGGCTCGTTCTCATGTCATAACCTCATAACATGGACTTGTTTATCATTACACAACTGTTACTCTCTTATATAATGGCCTCTATGTGAGTGTGTAGATAGCACCTGAGCTATCTATATCCCTTTATAAGGAGTGCCTCTCCTACAGACTCGATAGATAGATAGATAGATAGATAGATAGATAGATAGATAGATATGAGATAGATAGATAGAGATAGATAGCATTTTGAAACTGGGCTGGGGGTGTGGCCATAATTCTACCATAATCCAACAAATTATCGTCTCCTTTTCAAAATCTCTCTCCTGCAAAAGCATAAACGTTACACACACACACACACTTCTGGTATCTTATATGGGGGTGTCGCAGAGCAGAGGGTGTTATTTGACTGTGTTGACCCAAATCATGCCATTGATCTCCCCCTGACAGCCTGTCACACAGATTTATGCGGCAGCCACACCTGATATGTCTCTGGGATTGCTGCTTTAATGATGTGAAGGTGTTAACGTACTGAACATGTGAATTCCTGCGCACAGACCATGCATCTGACAGTCCGGCTGCCAGCACAGAGTCCATGTCTCCTTCATCAGTGTGTGTTACATTCACAGAGCATTGCCAAAAGCCAAACATGATAAATCACCGATTGTCCCCTCAGCCAATCACATCCCGAGTCTCATTCCAAGCTCCAGTCACCTTCTTATCCTGCCAGAGATCTTGTCTAGGGCCTGGAATGTGGAGTTTGCATTGCATATGGCAGGCTCCTCCACAAACAACCCCCTTCCTTCCCCACCAGAGGGACACCCGGCACACACATGGTTAAGAGACAGCCTGGGGTGACAGACAACATGTTCATGCTTATTACTCCCTGTGCTGCGCTCTCACACACGCCTCGCAATAGCCAAATAATAAAATCTGTATTATTATTTTACTGAGCATATTCCTGCAAGCAAAGAAAGTGCTCCGTGCCCTGCAGAGCATCGGCAGCTGTGTATCAGTGAGCAGTTACATAGTATACACACCGACCATTATCCTTGCACCAAACCGGGTCCAGATCTTCCCAGCTTCTAATGTAATCGGGTTTATATTGTGTCTGCGAGTGGATCCGTGTGATTGGATGGGAACAGATCGATTCAGATGTCAGAGCAATGAGGCTTCCTCCAGAGAGGCGGGGCTTAGATGACAAGTGGGCGTTTCCTCTTAGTCACACTACAATGTACAGCAGCCTCTCAACTTATTTGCCATTGGGGGAACCCTCACAAAAAAAAGATTTAAGTTTCAGGGAGCCCTGTATAATTATTGTAAAAGACATTCAAATATTGTAAGGTATACCATATAAAATCTAATTATTGCAATAACAGGAGGCAGATATTTAGTGACATATTAAAAAGGATAGTAACATGTCCCCTCTCACCTTTATATGACTCATGGGCTTGTCCCCTATAAATACCTCCACAACACTCCTCACAGCCCCTTCTTACCTTGTGTATCCAACTAAATTTAAGGGCAATGGGGCAGATCCTGAACTACGCATTTCCGCGAATTTACGTGTGGCGGACACGTAAATTCGCAGATTTGTACGCACTGCGCATGCGCACCGCAGAAAATACGCACATTCACGTAGCGTGGCGTTCCCTCTTAGTGTAGAGGGTAGGCGTTCCCTCTTAGTGTAGAGGGTAGGCGTTCCCTCTTAGTGTAGAGGGTAGGCGTTCCCTCTTAGTGTAGAGGGTAGGCGTTCCCTCTTAGTGTAGAGGGTAGGCGTTCCCTCTTAGTGTAGAGGGTAGGCGTTCCCTCTTAGTGTAGAGGGTAGGCGTTCCCTCTTAGTGTAGAGGGTAGGCGTTCCCTCTTAGTGTAGAGGGTAGGCGTTCCCTCTTAGTGTAGAGGGTAGGCGTTCCCTCTTAGTGTAGAGGGTAGGCGTTCCCTCTTAGTGTAGAGGGTAGGCGTTCCCTCTTAGTGTAGAGGGTAGGCGTTCCCTCTTAGTGTAGAGGGTAGGCGTTCCCTCTTAGTGTAGAGGGTAGGCGTTCCCTCTTAGTGTAGAGGGTAGGCGTTCCCTCTTAGTGTAGAGGGTAGGCGTTCCCTCTTAGTGTAGAGGGTAGGCGTTCCCTCTTAGTGTAGAGGGTAGGCGTTCCCTCTTAGTGTAGAGGGTAGGCGTTCCCTCTTAGTGTAGAGGGTAGGCGTTCCCTCTTAGTGTAGAGGGTAGGCGTTCCCTCTTAGTGTAGAGGGTAGGCGTTCCCTCTTAGTGTAGAGGGTAGGCGTTCCCTCTTAGTGTAGAGGGTAGGCGTTCCCTCTTAGTGTAGAGGGTAGGCGTTCCCTCTTAGTGTAGAGGGTAGGCGTTCCCTCTTAGTGTAGAGGGCAGGCGTTCCTTCTTAGTTAGTGTAGAGGGTAGGCGTTCCCTCTTAGTGTAGAGGGTAGGCGTTCCCTCTTAGTGTAGAGGGTAGGCGTTCCCTCTTAGTGTAGAGGGTAGGCGTTCCCTCTTAGTGTAGAGGGTAGGCGTTCCCTCTTAGTGTAGAGGGTAGGCGTTCCCTCTTAGTGTAGAGGGTAGGCGTTCCCTCTTAGTGTAGAGGGTAGGCGTTCCCTCTTAGTGTAGAGGGTAGGCGTTCCCTCTTAGTGTAGAGGGTAGGCGTTCCCTCTTAGTTAGTGTAGAGGGTAGGCGTTCCCTCTTAGTGTAGAGGGTAGGCGTTCCCTCTTAGTGTAGAGGGTAGGCGTTCCCTCTTAGTGTAGAGGGTAGGCGTTCCCTCTTAGTGTAGAGGGTAGGCGTTCCCTCTTAGTGTAGAGGGTAGGCGTTCCCTCTTAGTGTAGAGGGTAGGCGTTCCCTCTTAGTGTAGAGGGTAGGCGTTCCCTCTTAGTGTAGAGGGTAGGCGTTCCCTCTTAGTGTAGAGGGTAGGCGTTCCCTCTTAGTTAGTGTAGAGGGTAGGCGTTCCCTCTTAGTGTAGAGGGTAGGCGTTCCCTCTTAGTGTAGAGGGTAGGCGTTCCCTCTTAGTGTAGAGGGTAGGCGTTCCCTCTTAGTGTAGAGGGTAGGCGTTCCCTCTTAGTGTAGAGGGTAGGCGTTCCCTCTTAGTGTAGAGGGTAGGCGTTCCCTCTTAGTGTAGAGGGTAGGCGTTCCCTCTTAGTGTAGAGGGTAGGCGTTCCCTGTTAGTGTAGAGGGGAGGCGTTCCCTCTTAGTTAGTGTAGAGGGTAGGCGTTCCCTCTTAGTTAGTGTAGAGGGCAGGCGTTCCCTCTTAGTGTAGAGGGTAGGCGTTCCCTCTTAGTGTAGAGGGTAGGCGTTCCCTCTCTCTGTGTACCCATGCAGAGCTCCTGGGAAATTCTTTGCGCTTGAGACGGAAAACTGAAAGTAACTGTAATTGTAAGAAGTCAGGCCATGTAAATGGGAGTGGATTAAATCTAATGTACAGATATCGGGAGATCTAGCAGATCACTCTACATGATGTGCAGGGATCCAATCTCAGGAAACCCAGAAGCCTGCATCCAGCCCAATAGGATTGTGCTAGATCATATATCTGTACAATTCGGTTCTTCACAGACCCAACTTGTCTGCAACAATTTCATCTGATGGGATCAAACAATGTGACCAGCGTTTGGCATGTGACGGCCCCCAGCGGCAATAAAACGTATTCATTTACACAATCTACATACAGAAACGGTACGTAGATAGGGTGCATAAACTACGACGTATGTGGAGTAGCTCAATTCTTAAAACAACGTACGTAAGATGAAAACGACGCAACTGCGAATCCCGACCTAAATTCCCCAACACACAGAATAGGGGTTACATTTTAGAAAGCATTGACCTAGGAGCATGTTATTGGAGGGTAGGGAATCAGCCGGGCAGACACAAGCAGAACACACAGAACACACACTCCACACACATGGAGCCTTGTCAGGGAATCAAACTCATGACCTCAGCTGCCCAACTACACCGATGGGAAGTCAATGGGGTCCGCTGTTATTTGCCCAGAGTTCAGACTCACAGATGAATGTTAATGTGTTTAGATTGGAGCTGCATTGCGGCAGGGAGCCAGGGGGACATGAAAGGCTATGTAAAATGACGGACAATATGGTGCGGATACACAGTTATGTAGTTTTCACATGCGCAGTAGCTCAATTCTTAATATACGTAATACGTAACTGTGAATCCAGACCTATATGTATTTAATGGGTTAATAACCGTTTTGGCGACGCTGAGAAGTTCTATACATTGCTGAGATGTAAATCTGAATTTCTCACTTTCTAACTGGATTGTTTGTCCTCAGGCGAGAAACAGCAAATGCGTTCATGCAGGAGGCCACGTGCGAGGAGAAACGCGATAGGGGGAGAGATGAATAATGTTTAGGGAAATTGATAAAGAAATCGCTAACGGCGCTTTAACTCCTTCCCTTCCAAGTGACTGGTGTCCCTTTAAAAGATTTAAAGGCCCTGAGGGGTCTGTTTACACAGACTTAGCGCCAGATTTACTAAGTGTTTGGAAAAGTGGAGATGTTGCCCATAGCAACCAATCAGATTCTAGCTCTCACTTTCTTTTTACATACTAGAGAATGTCAGCTAAAACCTGATTGGTTGCTATGGGCAACACCTCCACTTTTCCACACCCGCAGTTTAGTAAATCTGGCCCTTAGTGTGAAATACCTGTAGGAATCATCAGGCTTTGTCCCAATGGGCCGGATATTGGAGTCTGTTGCAGCAGCTGGGTTCTGTAAGCGGTTCGAGATACCTCTCTCGTGGCTTGTGTGGACTCCATACCCAGGACCCTAACTTAAGTGTTACACACTGGCCCAACGGAAAATATAGGGGTGGTACGTAACTGAGGGCTTAACCACGCCCTTACTGTATAATTAGCATATCAGACCCCGCCCACAATGTATATACAGCTCGCCCTGGAATGGCTTTCAGCAGCAGAGCGCAGTAAACGTCCATATTTCGGAATTCTACATCCAGAGCAATGTGGTGGCGTGTGGTTCCCTGCTCGCTGGCTGTAGGCGTCTTGCTTATTGGTACATAGGAAAGAGCGCAAATATATAAAGAAAGCCGCTGTTTTCATCGTAATTTGCTTTCTATGCCCCTCCCCAGGCTCGACAAAAGAAATCTTGGGGCCCAGTATGCGCTAGTTTTTGGGGGCCCCCAATCCCTCCTCAATAGTGTCTGCAGCAGTGGATTGCAGGAGTCCCTCTGTACCTTGGGGCCCATCACAGCTGTCCCCCTTGTCGCCGGGCCTGTCCCCCCAACTCAACAACATGAACACTGATTCTGCTTCATTGTCCAGACCTGCAATATTGTATCTGAGGAAGCTCAGGAAACCTTCAGCTCTCCAGGGGTTATGCCACTACATCTCCCAGCATGCTGCAGCAGCACAGGCCTTAGCGGATACCTGGCAAAGCATGATGGAACTTGTAGTGTCACAACACCTGGGTGCAGAAGGATGGGATTGACTTGTGCTATACTGATCATCGGCTCCTGCAATGAGGAGGAGGAAGAGAAGGAGGAGGGGGAGGTGGTGGGCATCCGACAAGCCCGATCCCAGGATTCAGGATGGAAATGGTGCAACCACAGACATGTCCTTGTCTGACTTTACAGGGGGGAGAGAAGAATGCCACAGACTTGGACACGGAGAACACAGACACGATCCAAGTGGCAGATCTGCAGTGTAGAAATACAGCCAGCCTGCAGAGCTAATGACAGACAGGGCTGGCGTGCCAAGGGTTTATATGAAAGCCACAACATCATTTGTCCTGATGTGCTGTGTAACGTAGAATGGGTATAATACAAAGCAGGAGAAATACAAGACTTCCAAAGAGGTAAAATGCAGGTGCTGCCCCCAGCAACCAATCACAGGCTAGCTCTCATTGGCATGTACTAGATGTATGTTAGCTGGAACCTGACTGGTTACCACTGTCCCTTATTGGAAGCTATCTGCACAAGACCAGGTTATCAGCTAAGAGAATCACTTAAGCTACAACATCCAATCCATGTACACACTGTCCAATGTTACACAGATACAACACCCAATCCATGT
>WWET01000863.1:30925-47223 GCA_011038615.1 Limnodynastes dumerilii | reverse complement strand
TGTTGTGGGGGAGAGGGTTGAGATGATGTGGAGCAGTGGGATATGATGTGGAGCAGTGTGATGATGATGTGGAGCAGTGTGAGATGATGTGGAGCAGTGTGAGATGATGTGGAGCAGTGTGAGATGATGTGGAGCGGTGTGATGATGATGTGGAGCAGTGTGGAAGACAGGAGAGAAGGAAGTCTGGTATAGGTGGAAGGGAGTTTAAAGTCACCTAAATATGAATAAATCCCAGAGGTTAATGCCCCAGTCAGTAAAGAAGAAGGTGGGTATTTAAGCAAGACAACAATTCCAAACATATCTGAATATCAGCCAGGAAGCAATGACAGATTAGGGCTCTGGAATGTCCTTCACAGCCCACGTAAATCAGGGGGGAGATGTCAAATATGCAGCATGTCTGGGGATAGTCCTGAGACAGAAGAGATCTGCAGGAATCCCTAAATCATCACCAGAAAGACCGGTCTGGTGCACCAAGAAAACCGCATGCCGTGACTTCTGCCATATTACTAGCTGTATCCAACAGATGTACAGGGTTAGAGAGAGAGAGAGAGAGAGAGAGAGAGAGAGAGAGGAGAAAGGGAGAATTAGAGAGAGGGGATGGGACTTAATGACAGTAAACACAATGCATGGTATATATACACAGCATGTCCAATATATGCCATAAGAATATTTTTTGTCACCTATTCACAGCATAAATTATAAACTCCAGGAATAAAAGAAAAGATCTCCAGAGACAAACCGAGACCTGTCTACACAATGTCCAGTCTTCTTCCCCATCACTGAGAGCTGAGGCACTGGACAATGCCCTTCTTGTGATTATTTAGAGCGGATTTCAGTGGCACCTACTAAATACCCCAATCTGGAGAGCAGAGAAGTGCAAGTGGATCGTAGCAGAAATAGAAGCTACTGGTCACTGGAGGACAGGATCTTTATGTTTACATTCTAACCTAGAGATGACCTACAACACCAGCAACTAACTCTAAATATGTCTTTACATATGACCCGTCTGATTTTGTAAAGCTGCAGATTGGCTCCTAAGTCTCACACCAAAGTTTCCTATCTTATACAGAGAAGTTTGTAAGGATTTACCTCACATTCACCTCGACAACCTATAGGAAGACAAGTAACCGTTACTATGAGTTACAGCATAGTTTTGGCCACCACACAAATGATATGATCTACAGTTGTTACACCATTGGCTATTGATGATCACAATATTTACCTCGCAAGGGCACTGATCGAATCCAGCGGAGCGCACAATTAAAGCTGGAATATAAACTGAATTTATTTCACAGCCGCATGACTGGTATGTCTCAAAACCCAAAAGAGAAGATGTCGGGAATACACAGGCATGTGGCGAAAAGCAGCTGAGCAAATGTTTAAAAAGTGATTATAAAAAAACAAAATAAACTATCACAAGGATTCGAAATAAAAAAAATTACTTTTTGGCACAATATGAACAAAACTAATAAACTATTAACTGATTTCCTAACTCTGTTTTTATTGGACAGAACAAGAGTCGCTGCAACGTGTGAACCGAACCTTAGCAATGCTGAAAAAAATCGTCACCTTCTATCAAGTTGACAGTCAATATATTTAACTATTATTAATAATAACAGTTATTACATATATATTCTTTATGACCAGAGCATCTGGCTACGAAGCGATATTTTGGAACAGTATCACAATGTGTTATCTTACTCCAGATTTCTGGACAATTCAGGATGGAGAAGGGAAAGGGTGGGGAACGTATTGAGGGAAGTTACATAACAATGGTAAACACAGCAGGTGGGGTGAGCTCCCCACAACTGGATCCATTCCAGTAATGAAGCCAGGACCTTACAGATCCCACAGAGCGGAATCTCTGACACAGAGCTGACAATCATACATCTGAAGAGGAGCCAGATTCTACAGTGGGTGGAGTCATGTAGCTCCTCCCTCTTCTCCTCATTTACACGTATAGAGTGCTGCAATAGAAGGCATCCTTCCCAGGAGGTGTGGCTTTCATGAGAGTGGGTGTGGCCACCCTGACAAAAGGGAGTGACCACACCTGTGGGGGCGTGTCTAGTGTTCTGACAGTGCTGGTAGACCGTTATAAACCACCCCTCTGCTTTAAATAGCCCAGGCCACCAGTGGGAAGAGCATGGCACACATCTGATGTCTAATGTAATGTCCCATCTGACTCTATGCACACAATATTTGCCCCCTGTCCCTTTGCTGGGCAATACACGCAGTACACATCCTCAGTCACATGACCTTCCCCCAACACTGGAGGTATGGGAGGTGTGGCCATTGCATAAAATGGGTGTGGCTTACCAGTGAAGAGGGTGTGGCTAGAGCTCTGATAGCCCTAGGCCTAGCACCTGTTCCATTAATGCTCTGCATAGCAATGACTGGGTGAATGCATGAACAAACCTCCCCACAGCCTCTGCCCCAATCAGGACAAAGCTCTCCTGACCAGGGCAGAAGGACAGATCCCTAAATATGGGCCTGCCCCAGCAATATAAGGGATGCATATCTAGTGTGCAATAGCCACTGTCCTCTGCTGGGATACACATCATATAATAGAGATATAGAGGAGCAGCTCTGACTCACACCCCTTCCAGCAATGTGGCTGCAAACCTCCTAACACAGGGTGCAGGAAGACCTGTATATATAGGGAGACAAGGACAGCTGTGGCTGAAGGGATGCAGGACAAGCAGTCAGTCATTCTCTGTATCTATAGCACTGATCCCCTCCAGACACCTCCATTGATGGCTGCTGTCCAGCCCATGGTGCAGACACATCTGTCTGGCATTATTAAACCTTACAAGCCTGGCCTCTCCTGCACCAGTAACAGATGTGCCGTGTGTACAGCCTCTGTGTCATTTCCGATAGCAGGGGAGTCTCCCCACATGGATGAAGCTGGAAGGAGGCTCGGAAAAGAAGGTTCATCCAGTCCCACGGTGCTGGGAAAGCAGAAATATGCGTCTGCAGACCCCGCAGTCTCTGACTCACATGTGATGTCCTTGTAGGCTGCAGTTCCCACAGACAACCCAGTCTGCACAGAGCCAGGTGACCAAGCAACTGCCTTATACCCTGTAATAACATGGGTCCTGATCCAGAATAACGTAAAATGGGCATTTTCTGTACGTAAAACATCCACTTTTATCATTTGTGCATGCGCCAAACAACGCGGGTACAGAGCATTGTATCTCAACTATGGCTGCCAACTTCTGCAAATCAATATCAATGAGATCGTGATATTGCACCTATCAAGGTGCTGCACCAAAGGGGTGTGACCTGTGCCACCAAAGGGGTGTGACCTGTACCACCAAAGGGGTGTGTCCTGTATCACCAAAGGGGTGTGTCCTGTGCTACCAAAGGGGTGTGACCTGTACCACCAAAGGGGTGTGTCCTGTACTACCAAAGGTGTGTGACCTGTACTACCAAAGGGGTGTGTCTTGTATCACCAAAGGGGTGTGTGCTGTGAATAGCTCCACCCATGGGTGTGTCTAACGCTGCCAGGAAAACAATTTGTCAGTAAAAATACCGGCATCATTATTTATTGATTGTTACATTATTCAGTGTTGGGACTGTATTGTGGAGACTGTGAATAGGATCCGCTGACTTCTTCCTCTTTATAGAAGAGATAAAAGTAGGTGACACTGCAGCTGATTCACAAGAGACCAAAGTGTATTTATCATTTCTGTCTCCATTATTGAAGTCATGTTGTCTTAGATAACGGCCAGTCTTTGAGGACATCTTGGCCTCCATGAAAATGGCCGCCTCCATAAGCCTCAATGCAGGGAAATAGGAGACAATATCTAAAATCTATCATCATACCGGAAAAACTTCTGGAACTGAATAAGTATCAGGGAGATTCCCAACACTTCAGGGAGTCAGGGAGATCACCTGTTCTTCAGTGAGTCTCCAGTGATATTTAGGGAGAGTTGGCAACTATGATTATGATCTTAATACATTGCAGACAGCTGTTTATAATGATACCATTTATAAAAACCCTGCAGATATTTCCTAGAAACTCCTCTAAAAAGAGCTGTTAATTCCGGCAGCAATAGAGAACGCGTCTCTCTGTTCTGTATTTGTACTACAAGCAAAAGCTAAATATTCTCCCTGCACGCAAATAGATGTCACCCCCCTCCCTCTCTCCCCCATCACCCCATGGTTTGTCCAGGTGCATATTTGCACCTTTTTTCCTGTTCTCTGGGGCCTGTATGATGGGCCACTATTTACCTTATCGCACACTGATTAACGTGTTGGTGACTTAAAGGTGTCTCTTGTTTCCATGCGACTGAACTGCTGACGGTGGTGTCAGTGAAAGCAGCAGCTGTCAATGATTTACCAGCGCATTGTGGTGAAACACAGGCTGCAATGTCTGCAATGTTTATATTCATCTAGGAAGGGAAGAGATGTGAATGTGATGAGTGGACAGGGAGGGGGGATAATGGTGCAAGAGGTGACTCTCCCCAGCTATGAGCACACGCCAGCCAGGGCTTATAATGATCAGATGTATTCGTGGCTTGCAAGTGCATGCTGGGATTTGTAGTTCATCATTAAAGAAATAAGCAGCGTGACAGGTAGCCTGGTGGAACATCACAGGATACGGTTCTCCAACCATAATTCACCAACTGAGATCATGGGAGGAAAATGACTGAGGTCTGGATTCGCAGTTACGTCGTTTTCATCTTACGTACGTTGTTTTAAGAATTGAGCTACTGCGCATGCGGTCTTTTGACTGTGCTTCTGCAATCTATGTACAGAAATGGTACGTAGATAACGCATGTGTAGTAGCTCAATTCGTAAAACGTACGTAAGATGAAAACTACGTAACTGAATCCGGACCTAAAAGTTTCTACAAAGTGAAAGTGGAGGTGTCACCATGGCAACCAACGACTTTCTTGCTATCAGTTATATAGCGTTTTCTAAGAAATTCTAAAGAAGTTGAATCAAGTTGGTTGCTACGGGCAACTGCTAAACTTTTTCTTTTGAGTATATTTATCCCCAAAAATAAAGAGAAAGCTGATGATAAACCCTCTTTTGGCCCTAGAGTGAATACAGCTTCAGAGGGTTTAATATAACGTCTCTCTCTCTGTATGATCCCAGTAACGGGCTGACTTTGGTGACTGTCAGTGCAGTGACTCTCTCTTATAAAGGTGAATTCGCTGCTGTACCATACAGTGTTATGAACAGAAGCCACTAAACATAACTCTGCCAAAGGCAGCTTAATCATTAATTACCACTCACCCATTACAACAGACACAGGCAACAACAGTCTCTCCAGATCATGCTGAACCACAAATACCAGCCTATCCTGAGCTAGAGTGTTTGCTTAAGCCTAGTAGTGAAGGAAAGTATTCTGGCTATCAGCCTAATATCAGGGGCCTGAGTTTATTTTGGTGCGAATACAAAGCTGAAAGTTCCAATTTCGACAACACGACATTTACTTTCTCCGGGTAAAGTGCCTGCTGTGATCCCCGGTACTAGTGCCGGTTCCCGGTACCTGTGCCCTGCATTCTAATGCGCTTCACCCGGTTACTGGTTAGAGTTAAGGATCCTGATCCAGACTTCAGTCCTCTATCCGTACGCACAGAGACGATAACGTCTGCATGCAGGATGATAGTGCACGCTCAGACACCAGCAGCTATCTGCAAAGACGCATTGTGCTCACAACACAGCAATTAGATTACCAGCATGAGGCGGCTTTTAACTCTACTCCGTGTTTATTGGTTTTCAAGGAGAAAGCACTAAATTATGTGTAGCAGCTCTCCTCACAGTGACTGCAGGGACACACACTCAGTGATCACATGACTGATTATACTTCTCATTACATGTGTAGCAGCTCTCCTCACAGTGACTGCGTTAGGAAACACTCAGTGATCACATGACTGATTATACTTCTCATTACATGTGTAGCAGCTCTCCTCACAGTGACTGCGTTAGGAAACACTCAGTGATCACGTGACTGATTATACTTCTCATTACATGTGTAGCAGCTCTCCTCACAGTGACTGCAGGGACACACACTCAGTGATCACATGACTGATTATACTTCTCATTACATGTGTAGCAGCTCTCCTCACAGTGACTGCGTTAGGAAACACTCAGTGATGACTGATTAGATTATACTTCTCATTACATGTGTAGCAGCTCTCCTCACAGTGACTGCAGGGACACACACTCAGTGATCACATGACTGATTATACTTCTCATTACATGTGTAGCAGCTCTCCTCACAGTGACTGCAGGGACACACACTCAGTGATCACATGACTGATTATACTTCTCATTACATGTGTAGCAGCTCTCCTCACAGTGACTGCAGGGACACACACTCAGTGATCACATGACTGATTATACTTCTCATTACATGTGTAGCAGCTCTCCTCACAGTGACTGCAGGGACACACACTCAGTGATCACATGACTGATTATACTTCTCATTACATGTGTAGCAGCTCTCCTCACAGTGACTGCAGGGACACACACTCAGTGATCACATGACTGATTATACTTCTCATTACATGTGTAGCAGCTCTCCTCACAGTGACTGCAGGGACACACACTCTTGTAACTCCTTTTACATCTTAAATCTCGCCACATGCCCTCCCTCTGTCTCGCTGCCATAGTACACATGAATATCATTTATTGCTGGTAAGTTTGCATAAGAGGTCTGGGGTAATAAAACACGATCTGTATACGTTGGTTTATAAACACATTTCGGGAATTGCCGCGTCTGCTTAGCATCTATAAGAAGCCGTGCGTTCCATCAACGCAAAGTGACCGTTACATTCTGCATATGGAACGCATCATATTTAGCGTGTCTCGCAATCATTTTTCTCCCATTATAGCTCACTGTGTAAACCGTCTCTCCGCGCTAAAGTAAACAGTCTGCCGGAGGAATTTATATTAAATGTACAACACCTAAAAAATTAGCTGAAACCCTGAATCTACACAGACCCCACTAGCGTGGAATTCAGTTACCGAGGAGACCAGAGGAAACATACGTGTACATAAAACATACATAGATATGCATGCATGAGGGGTGTAACTACAGGGGTATAAGGGGTGCAGCTGCTACGGGGGCCCAGAGGAGAGGGGGACCCGTGCCAGCTGCTCCCCCTGCACTGTAATCAAGATGTCAGAGGCTGACAGCTTAAAACTGTGCTCGGTGCTCCATGTATGAGTGTATGTATGTATAGCTCCATGTATGAGTGTATGTATGTATAGCTCCATGTATGAGTGTAAGTATGTATCATACATGGAGCATTGAGCGCTGTTTTAAGCTGTCAGCCTCTATCAGGCAGTGGTCCCGCTCCGCTCCACCCTAATCCCACTTGGCTCCTTCAACTCCCACCCATCAAGATTCGGGCCCTACCTCCTTGCACTAGGGCCCAAGCCTGTCCGTTCCCCCCTGTGCATACATATGTGGACAGTGCTGATAGCAACTCTATGACACGTGAGGAATAATTAGTATTACTTTAAAGAGAAAGCAGTGCTTCTTTAAACCAATCACCGGATGAGCCATGAGTCACATGACGTGCAGCGATATATTATCGAGCAGAGCAGCATTAATGTAATTAAGGGCCTAGAGTAAGGATAATGCAATCAGAGGACTTCCTAATGAGCTGCTCATTGCCACAACAAGGGAAGAAAACAATCCCTCAACCACTAACCACAAAGCAAAAATACAAAGACTGTTTTATTGCTAAGAACCCAATTTTTTTAGCTAAACCTTAAAATTTCGTTTCCATTTTAAAAGTAACCCATTTATTAAAGCATCGAATCCATGAGAATCACTGTGCAGACTATGAGAAAATATATGACATTTTATTTGGATTATTATTTATTGTTGTCGTGCTGTGTAGGAGGATCACCAGGGAAATTTTAAAAGGTTTAAAAGATATTTGGCTTATTATTCAAGAGGCAAATTCAATTGAGCGCAATGTCGGGAACAGGTGCAAAATACGCCTATTCCATCTATTACTGTAGCCGAAATACAGCACATACACAGCGATAATAGCAGAGCACATACACAGTGATCATAGCAGAGCACATACACAGTGATCATAGCAGAGCACATACACAGTGATCATAGCAGAGCACATACACAGCGATCATAGCAGAGCACATACACAGCGATCATAGCAGAGCACATACACAGTTATAATAGCTGAGCACATACACAGTGATCATAGCAGAGCACATACACAGTGATAATAGTCGCGCACATACACAGTGATAATAGCAGAGCACATACACAGCGATTTACGACCCATTGTAATGCGTTCCAAGTGTCACATCCTAAGGCAAGGTTCTGCAATAGATCGGGGAAGGTCACCTATGGACTTAGACAGAACCTGGGGTTGGTGTATATGTGTTGATGTAAACAGTCCTTTGTGACGTCTGTGATTGGCTCTGGACCATGAGCACTTGCTTGGGCCCGCCCCTTACTGTACACTGAAAACATCTCTCCACCCCTTTTCTCCCTCAGAACGCCCCTCAGAACGCCAGCCGCCCACACTTGAGATGCGCTTAGAACCGAACGGGAATGCGCGATCTTCCATTCTGAGTCACATCACATCCAGATGGACCAATCTTTGGCAGCAAACGGTATAACCTTTGCACAATACATCATAGGAACATAATGTTTGAAGGACGGATTATAAATCCATTAAAACACCTAAATAATGCAGCACAGAGAGAAGAACCTTCGTAGCAATGGGGGAAACTGCTGAGACACTTGGAATGGGATAATGCAATCAGCCATAGAATATCTTAGGAGACCTGAGCCAAAGACCAATTAAAATACCTGTATCACTCATCAGGTGACCTGCCGCCGCAGACAAGGGCATAGCTACGACCAGACAGGGATTTTTTGATAGGGGCTATCGTAACAAACTCTGCTTTACATACATACCGGCTACATTACTAAAGCAACACGTTGAGATAAGCGCAGTTAAGAGACGCAGGTTCTGTGCATTTTAAAGTTTTATCAAGTTACAAAAGAATCCACAGAGCAGCGTGAAGGGGGACGAATTCCCTACAGGGTAACATGGCATAGACTCCTGCAGTAGATTAAAGGCAGAACAATTTGTTTATATAAGTGCGGAACATCAATATTACAGCTATATTTGGCAAACGGCTCTTTGAAAGTCTGTTCACAAAGGCCTCTATTTATGAAGAGGGGAATTCGAGGAGTTGCAAGTTCCCCGGCAGGCCGAGACTTATTAAACCAGGGGGCAATCATTTAAATAACATTTAGAAAGCGGGAATTAGTGTGTTACGGTTAGATTTCAGTGCACGTGATTGCAGAGGAGGGGGGAGAGGAGACAGGATAGAGGGACAGTACAGAGGATCAGAAGACAGGCACTAAAACAGGAGGGGAACAGAGTAGTGGAGAGGTGGAACATCCTCCTGGCCCAAGTGGGAGCTGATATGGAACATGCCGGGAGATCCATAATGTTGGCACTGATTCAGACCTGAGAGTTTTGCTCATCTGATGTGCGTTTCAGTTTCAGCTTTTTCCGCATATGAAGTGCGTGACAAGTGCAGATAAGTTTTCAAAAGTTATTCTGACCAATCCAGACTTAAGTGCATTTTACCAGATCCAGATAAGAGATAAACAGGTGGAAAGTTAAACCTGGGTAACACTATGATGAATGTAAGTTGGGTGAAAGTAATGTTATTCTTTGCATGCAGGGAGAATACTTTGCGTTTACTTACTGCACATTGTACTAGGAAACATCACCTCTCATCTCTAACACCATTATATTATTATTATATTATTACACAGATACTGACCAGCGTTACTATCACACTGTTATTTATCACCTCTCATCTCTAATACTATTATATTATTATACAGATACTGACCAGCGTTACTATCACACTGTTATTTATCACCTCTCATCTCTAATACTATTATTACTATTATATTATTACACAGATACTGACCAGCTTTACTAGCACACTGTTATTTAGACTTGTACTAGGAGACATCAGCTCTATAACACGGATGAAATTCGCCTCCCTGTGTAACTCTCCACCTGTTTTCCTCTTATGTTCACAATCTGGAAGCTGGTGATGAAACAGAGTCTGCGGGTTATGGGAATATTAGCGGGCAGGCTGGATGGAGAAGAGCTTCTAATCTGCTGTCAAAATCTATGTTTCTATGTAGAACAAAGGCCAGAGAATGCATTTAGCGAGCCGAGCAATCTATCTCTCCCTTTCATTCTGGACAATTTCAAAGCATTAACATGTTGGGAATGATTTCTCCGAGTCTCCAGACCCGTGTAACAATAACAGCGACTTCCTGCATCATTACCAGTGACGTTCTGAGAGCTCCCTCCCGGAGCAGGGGACCAGCGCCGTTCCCAGATGTCCGCAAATGTTTCTCACACAGAGACGTAGCGTCAGATCATCAGCTAAACCTCTCGTCATTGCCGAAAACATATCTAACCCGTAAGATGTGATGGAGATTAATTCTATACCCAGAGACATTCAGATGCACAAGTGCTGTAATCCTCCACAATGTTGCATTGGACAAGATGTAGGGCCTGATTCAGAGATGCGTCGGCGATCGGGCCGCAAATATACGCATCTAAGTGGCAGGTTGGAACAGTTTACACCCACCAGAATAAACAGTCACTCCCCTCGCAACCTCCGGCCGGACCTAAACTTCCACCTCCATAGACTTGCCCTATCTGGCCGCACTCACTTCTGACCCTATGTGTATTAGTTGCGTATATTTAGGGCCCTAACTCTGTAAGCGCGCCCACTTTCCCTCATCTAAATGCCTCCCCCCGCCCATTTCTATGCAAATCCTTGGGTCCGTATATTTCCGCCGCACTTAGGCTCGCATTAGACTCCACCCGATTCACAAATCCGACCTTAACTTCAACGTACATGGCGTTGCACTATGACTACGCATGCGCAGTTGATGCAAAACCGATCCGACCCTAAATATACGCACGGAACCATCGTTAGTTCCGGATCTCTGAATCAGGCCCCTAGAGTGTAAAAATAAGAGGAAATCAGGTGGAAAGTTACACCATGATGGATGTACAGGGAGAATACTATGCTATGCTGATTGCACACAGATACTGACCAGCTAGGTTGGGATCACTCAGTGGGATATGGGAGAGGGCGATTAGGCTAGTAGGGGGTACAAAGGGGAGGATACAGGTAAGGGCCCGTATTCAGACCACCGGACATATTGCATATGCGTCCGGTGTTTACCGAAATTGGATACTGCGCATGCGCTGTAATTTTTTTACGTAATCTACGTATCTTTTCGTTACGTAGATGCAGTCTTAAAGACCGCATCTACGTAACGAAAAGATACGTAGATTACATTAAAAAATGACTGCGCATGCGCAGTATCCAATTTCGGTAAACACCGGATGCATATGCAATACGACCGGTGGTCTGAATATGGGCCTAGGTGAGGGGCAGTATGGAGGAGAGTAAATATATTATGTGTTTGGTCCACAACATCCCTCCATAATTTATTATTTACTTTACAACATTTTTGAAATGTGTCCGAGTGGAATTGTTTCAGGTTTACTGATAAATGCAAATAATTAATTGTTTAGGCCATGTATTGACAAGGGATTGTATGAAGTTAAAAAGAAACGAGGCTTCACTGAAAGAGTAGTGGAGAAACGGAATAGTCCCAGCAGATGTGGTAAGCACAGTAAAGCTATGAAACATGCTTGAAATAAACACAATGATATCCTAAATCTTATATTTACAATAGGGTCTCCATTCATCATTAATAACACCTGGGCAGACTGGATGGAACAAGTGGATCTTAATAGCTTTGAAATGATATATCAGTGTATAAGATAAAAACACTTGTGCCCATCCAGTCTACCCAGGTTTCTAAGATGACAACATTTTATAAAACACAAGTCACAAATAAATGCATTTATTCCAGTAAATCTTCTCTGTGCAACTGGTGAGCTTTGATGTCATTTCTTATACATGGATCTCTTGTACATTACAAAGTATAACAATCCTCCCGTAAATATTAGGATTAAAACAAATAAATGCTATTTATATTACTTGTTGCTTATAATGACATTGTATCACTAGAACCCAATTATTACATGTAAGTTATAACAAACACCGGATTACACATGAATGTATATATATATATATGTATGTATAGCTCCATGTATGAGTGTGTGTATGTATAGCTCCATGTATGAGTGTGTGTATGTATAGCTCCATGTATGAGTGTATGTATGTATAGCTCCATGTATGAGTGTGTGTATGTATACGCTGGATTCTCTGGTGATCAGTAATCTGTATATGACAAGCGCTGGATTCTCTGGTGATCAGTAATCTGTATATGACAAGCGCTGGATTCTCTGGTGATCAGTAATCTGTATATGACAAGCGCTGGATTCTCTGGTGATCAGTAATCTGTATATGACAAGCGCTGGATTCTCTGGTGATCAGTAATCTGTATATGACAAGCGCTGGATTCTCTGGTGATCAGTAATCTGTATATGACAAGCGCTGGATTCTCTGGTGATCAGTAATCTGTATATGACAAGCGCTGGATTCTCTGGTGATCAGTAATCTGTATATGACAAGCGCTGGATTCTCTGGTGATCAGTAATCTGTATATGACAAGCGCTGGATTCTCTGGTGATCAGTAATCTGTATATGACAAGCGCTGGATTCTCTGGTGATCAGTAATCTGTATATGACAAGCGCTGGATTCTCTGGTGATCAGTAATCTGTATATGACAAGCGCTGGATTCTCTGGTGATCAGTAATCTGTATATGACAAGCGCTGGATTCTCTGGTGATCAGTAATCTGTATATGACAAGCGCTGGATTCTCTGGTGATCAGTAATCTGTATATGACAAGCGCTGGATTCTCTGGTGATCAGTAATCTGTATATGACAAGCGCTGGATTCTCTGGTGATCAGTAATCTGTATATGACAAGCGCTGGATTCTCTGGTGATCAGTAATCTGTATATGACAAGCGCTGGATTCTCTGGTGATCAGTAATCTGTATATGACAAGCGCTGGATTCTCTGGTGATCAGTAATCTGTATATGACAAGCGCTGGATTCTCTGGTGATCAGTAATCTGTATATGACAAGCGCTGGATTCTCTGGTGATCAGTAATCTGTATATGACAAGCGCTGGATTCTCTGGTGATCAGTAATCTGTATATGACAAGCGCTGGATTCTCTGGTGATCAGTAATCTGTATATGACAAGCGCTGGATTCTCTGGTGATCAGTAATCTGTATATGACAAGCGCTGGATTCTCTGGTGATCAGTAATCTGTATATGACAAGCGCTGGATTCTCTGGTGATCAGTAATCTGTATATGACAAGCGCTGGATTCTCTGGTGATCAGTAATCTGTATATGACAAGCGCTGGATTCTCTGGTGATCAGTAATCTGTATATGACAAGCGCTGGATTCTCTGGTGATCAGTAATCTGTATATGACAAGCGCTGGATTCTCTGGTGATCAGTAATCTGTATATGACAAGCGCTGGATTCTCTGGTGATCAGTAATCTGTATATGACAAGCGCTGGATTCTCTGGTGATCAGTAATCTGTATATGACAAGCGCTGGATTCTCTGGTGATCAGTAATCTGTATATGACAAGCGCTGGATTCTCTGGTGATCAGTAATCTGTATATGACAAGCGCTGGATTCTCTGGTGATCAGTAATCTGTATATGACAAGCGCTGGATTCTCTGGTGATCAGTAATCTGTATATGACAAGCGCTGGATTCTCTGGTGATCAGTAATCTGTATATGACAAGCGCTGGATTCTCTGGTGATCAGTAATCTGTATATGACAAGCGCTGGATTCTCTGGTGATCAGTAATCTGTATATGACAAGCGCTGGATTCTCTGGTGATCAGTAATCTGTATATGACAAGCGCTGGATTCTCTGGTGATCAGTAATCTGTATATGACAAGCGCTGGATTCTCTGGTGATCAGTAATCTGTATATGACAAGCGCTGGATTCTCTGGTGATCAGTAATCTGTATATGACAAGCGCTGGATTCTCTGGTGATCAGTAATCTGTATATGACAAGCGCTGGATTCTCTGGTGATCAGTAATCTGTATATGACAAGCGCTGGATTCTCTGGTGATCAGTAATCTGTATATGACAAGCGCTGGATTCTCTGGTGATCAGTAATCTGTATATGACAAGCGCTGGATTCTCTGGTGATCAGTAATCTGTATATGACAAGCGCTGGATTCTCTGGTGATCAGTAATCTGTATATGACAAGCGCTGGATTCTCTGGTGATCAGTAATCTGTATATGACAAGCGCTGGATTCTCTGGTGATCAGTAATCTGTATATGACAAGCGCTGGATTCTCTGGTGATCAGTAATCTGTATATGACAAGCGCTGGATTCTCTGGTGATCAGTAATCTGTATATGACAAGCGCTGGATTCTCTGGTGATCAGTAATCTGTATATGACAAGCGCTGGATTCTCTGGTGATCAGTAATCTGTATATGACAAGCGCTGGATTCTCTGGTGATCAGTAATCTGTATATGACAAGCGCTGGATTCTCTGGTGATCAGTAATCTGTATATGACAAGCGCTGGATTCTCTGGTGATCAGTAATCTGTATATGACAAGCGCTGGATTCTCTGGTGATCAGTAATCTGTATATGACAAGCGCTGGATTCTCTGGTGATCAGTAATCTGTATATGACAAGCGCTGGATTCTCTGGTGATCAGTAATCTGTATATGACAAGCGCTGGATTCTCTGGTGATCAGTAATCTGTATATGACAAGCGCTGGATTCTCTGGTGATCAGTAATCTGTATATGACAAGCGCTGGATTCTCTGGTGATCAGTAATCTGTATATGACAAGCGCTGGATTCTCTGGTGATCAGTAATCTGTATATGACAAGCGCTGGATTCTCTGGTGATCAGTAATCTGTATATGACAAGCGCTGGATTCTCTGGTGATCAGTAATCTGTATATGACAAGCGCTGGATTCTCTGGTGATCAGTAATCTGTATATGACAAGCGCTGGATTCTCTGGTGATCAGTAATCTGTATATGACAAGCGCTGGATTCTCTGGTGATCAGTAATCTGTATATGACAAGCGCTGGATTCTCTGGTGATCAGTAATCTGTATATGACAAGCGCTGGATTCTCTGGTGATCAGTAATCTGTATATGACAAGCGCTGGATTCTCTGGTGATCAGTAATCTGTATATGACAAGCGCTGGATTCTCTGGTGATCAGTAATCTGTATATGACAAGCGCTGGATTCTCTGGTGATCAGTAATCTGTATATGACAAGCGCTGGATTCTCTGGTGATCAGTAATCTGTATATGACAAGCGCTGGATTCTCTGGTGATCAGTAATCTGTATATGACAAGCGCTGGATTCTCTGGTGATCAGTAATCTGTATATGACAAGCGCTGGATTCTCTGGTGATCAGTAATCTGTAACAATACAGCTGTTGCTGATTTCCAGAGCCAGGACATGGGGAAAGGGTTATCTCATGTCACATGCAACAAGTAGACTGGTGAGTTCCTGCAAGATGTGACCAGATGATGGCAGATGTCACCTGGATGTCACATGAATTGTCACTGATGCCACACAATGTAAAAGGTGATGCCCAATTTGTATTGAAAAATGAAGACTTAGGGGCCCCAGATGATCATGCAGGTAGTGAGAGTTCATCAAGGGCCCACAGACAGCAGTCTGGGCACAATGCACAATGTAATGACAGGCGTAAGATGCTACACATTACAGACACTCGCTGCAATGTCTCTGATCATCCTCACATGTTGCTGTGATACAGAAGACTCATCAGTCAGATGGAGACAGTGTTACACCTGTCAGATGATGATCCACATGTACATGGAATCTGCTCCAAGGATATATACAACAGCCCCATCACCCAGTAATAGGAATAAAGCGTGGAATCAGAGAGATGGAGGTAATGCCCGTATCCCATCAGAATAATCCGTTACACTCAGAACTGTACAACTTGTCCTCTGTCTGATGAAAGCAGCAACCAGGATCTGCACAATGTCACAATATGACATCTCCACCGGCAACCGCTCTCGCTCCCCGCAGTCTATGGAGCGTCACAGGCTTCAGGCAGATAACGGGACCCGTCAAGTACAGTCCCCAGCACAGCGACAGCAATAACTAGACTACAACTCTCATTTTCCGCTGCTCTCAGCGCTGTGAGACCATTATCTGAGGAACAAACTCAGAATTCTAACCACTAAAAATTCCAAATACTACCAAATAAGCTCTGCC
>WWET01000863.1:15527-30861 GCA_011038615.1 Limnodynastes dumerilii | reverse complement strand
GGATTGTCAATGTGTAATAAATGGTACAAAATATATGTTATGGAGCCGCAAATATCAACTTTTTTTGTTTTTTTGGGGATTACCAGCTACCACTATGGAATCAGGTCAAATACCAAAAATGTGCAGATCCTGTAGAATAACTATATTGTATTAATAATATAAATGATTATTTTATAAACATTTTTCCTTACAATATCTTGCAGTGGTTTTAAAGTACATTTTCTACATGACCCAATCAGCCCTCTAGACACTTTATTCAAAACGACCTCTGACGTCTGGTATCGGACCTCTGACAGCCACCGCTTGCCCAGTTACCACCAATTGAACTAGCGCCACTGATGGGAGAACTCCTGTTGTAGGGTTCTTCATAAGCATCAGCGATTCAATGCCATCCACAATCACACAGCGATGCAAACATCCTATAGAAAGTCATCTAGTTACATGCCCACCACTGCCCTCTCTGTGGCACCAAACTGCCTTACCTTACACAGCTGCTGCAGGGTCCCTGTGTGCCAGCCAACCTGTGCCCAGGTGCCACGGATCCTTCTTGGCTTTTGAAATATCCAAAGCTTATTGGCATCTAATGCTTTGCCCCCCTGTCTTCTCCCATGTCACCTTGACAGGAGGGGTAAAGAAGGCACAAAAACTCCAAAGTGAAAAACAAAAAGCAACAGAAACAAAAACTGCAAAAACTGCAAAAACTGCTGCAAATGGAGAAACCACCAAAAAGGTGAAGGGAGTTTCTGTTCTTTTCCAGGAAGGGAGAAAGTGGCAGCAGCAGAAGCAGCGTGGAGAAGCAGGACACTGTATGGGAAGGGGACGGCTGCTTATTCCTCTCTATCCATTTGCCTCAGTCTTGTAATTTCTTTCTTTTTTTTTTTTTCATGGGCTGCACACTCCAAGCAAAACACACACACACCCAACAACAACTCCTGGCTGCTTAAGTGATTTGTGCAGCCTTAAAGGGCATGGAATCCAGGAGAGGATGGGAGGGGGCACTGAAGCCCAGCAGCACAGAGAGAGAGAGGGGGAAGAAGAGAGAGGGGTCTAGTCCTGGCCAGGTGGGAGGGTGCACAGCTGGGAGAGGTGGAGGGAGGGGGAGGGCTCACACCAATTCCTTCTCCACTATGTTATAAAACACAACTGTACATGCAGCTTAACCCCGTCACTGCCGGCCCTCCCCAGCTGCAACCTTTATGCTCCGTCCTGCTGCTGTCCTGATGATCCTATGGGCTGGAACTGCAAGGTACGTGGGTCAGCTAGTGCTCATAGGGGCTGATTCAGAGTGTGAGAGAGTGGTCAAAAAGGTGCACGTGTGGACAGTTTACAGGTGAAGTTTCCTAGCTCCACTCTAATATACAGATTCCTAGCTCCACTCTAATATACAGATTCCTAGCTCCACTATAATATACAGATTCCTAGCTCCACTCTAATATACAGATTCCTAGCTCCACTCTAATATACAGATTCCTAGCTCCACTCTAATATACAGATTCCTAGCTCCACTCTAATATACAGATTCCTAGCTCCACTCTAATATACAGATTCCTAGCTCCACTCTAATATACAGATTCCTAGCTCCACTCTAATATACAGATTCCTAGCTCCACTCTAATATACAGATTCCTAGCTCCACTCTAATATACAGATTCCTAGCTCCACTCTAATATACAGATTCCTAGCTCCACTCTAATATACAGATTCCTAGCTCCACTCTAATATACAGATTCCTAGCTCCACTCTAATATACAGATTCCTAGCTCCACTCTAATATACAGATTCCTAGCTCCACTCTAATATACAGATTCCTAGCTCCACTCTAATATACAGATTCCTAGCTCCACTCTAATATACAGATTCCTAGCTCCACTCTAATATACAGATTCCTAGCTCCACTCTAATATACAGATTCCTAGCTCCACTCTAATATACAGATTCCTAGCTCCACTCTAATATACAGATTCCTAGCTCCACTCTAATATACAGATTCCTAGCTCCACTCTAATATACAGATTCCTAGCTCCACTCTAATATACAGATTCCTAGCTCCACTCTAATATACAGATTCCTAGCTCCACTCTAATATACAGATTCCTAGCTCCACTCTAATATACAGATTCCTAGCTCCACTCTAATATACAGATTCCTAGCTCCACTCTAATATACAGATTCCTAGCTCCACTCTAATATACAGATTCCTAGCTCCACTCTAATATACAGATTCCTAGCTCCACTCTAATATACAGATTCCTAGCTCCACTCTAATATACAGATTCCTAGCTCCACTCTAATATACAGATTCCTAGCTCCACTCTAATATACAGATTCCTAGCTCCACTCTAATATACAGATTCCTAGCTCCACTCTAATATACAGATTCCTAGCTCCACTCTAATATACAGATTCCTAGCTCCACTCTAATATACAGATTCCTAGCTCCACTCTAATATACAGATTCCTAGCTCCACTCTAATATACAGATTCCTAGCTCCACTCTAATATACAGATTCCTAGCTCCACTCTAATATACAGATTCCTAGCTCCACTCTAATATACAGATTCCTAGCTCCACTCTAATATACAGATTCCTAGCTCCACTCTAATATACAGATTCCTAGCTCCACTCTAATATACAGATTCCTAGCTCCACTCTAATATACAGATTCCTAGCTCCACTCTAATATACAGATTCCTAGCTCCACTCTAATATACAGATTCCTAGCTCCACTCTAATATACAGATTCCTAGCTCCACTCTAATATACAGATTCCTAGCTCCACTCTAATATACAGATTCCTAGCTCCACTCTAATATACAGATTCCTAGCTCCACTCTAATATACAGATTCCTAGCTCCACTCTAATATACAGATTCCTAGCTCCACTCTAATATACAGATTCCTAGCTCCACTCTAATATACAGATTCCTAGCTCCACTCTAATATACAGATTCCTAGCTCCACTCTAATATACAGATTCCTAGCTCCACTCTAATATACAGATTCCTAGCTCCACTCTAATATACAGATTCCTAGCTCCACTCTAATATACAGATTCCTAGCTCCACTCTAATATACAGATTCCTAGCTCCACTCTAATATACAGATTCCTAGCTCCACTCTAATATACAGATTCCTAGCTCCACTCTAATATACAGATTCCTAGCTCCACTCTAATATACAGATTCCTAGCTCCACTCTAATATACAGATTCCTAGCTCCACTCTAATATACAGATTCCTAGCTCCACTCTAATATACAGATTCCTAGCTCCACTCTAATATACAGATTCCTAGCTCCACTCTAATATACAGATTCCTAGCTCCACTCTAATATACAGATTCCTAGCTCCACTCTAATATACAGATTCCTAGCTCCACTCTAATATACAGATTCCTAGCTCCACTCTAATATACAGATTCCTAGCTCCACTCTAATATACAGATTCCTAGCTCCACTCTAATATACAGATTCCTAGCTCCACTCTAATATACAGATTCCTAGCTCCACTCTAATATACAGATTCCTAGCTCCACTCTAATATACAGATTCCTAGCTCCACTCTAATATACAGATTCCTAGCTCCACTCTAATATACAGATTCCTAGCTCCACTCTAATATACAGATTCCTAGCTCCACTCTAATATACAGATTCCTAGCTCCACTCTAATATACAGATTCCTAGCTCCACTCTAATATACAGATTCCTAGCTCCACTCTAATATACAGATTCCTAGCTCCACTCTAATATACAGATTCCTAGCTCCACTCTAATATACAGATTCCTAGCTCCACTCTAATATACAGATTCCTAGCTCCACTCTAATATACAGATTCCTAGCTCCACTCTAATATACAGATTCCTAGCTCCACTCTAATATACAGATTCCTAGCTCCACTCTAATATACAGATTCCTAGCTCCACTCTAATATACAGATTCCTAGCTCCACTCTAATATACAGATTCCTAGCTCCACTCTAATATACAGATTCCTAGCTCCACTCTAATATACAGATTCCTAGCTCCACTCTAATATACAGATTCCTAGCTCCACTCTAATATACAGATTCCTAGCTCCACTCTAATATACAGATTCCTAGCTCCACTCTAATATACAGATTCCTAGCTCCACTCTAATATACAGATTCCTAGCTCCACTCTAATATACAGATTCCTAGCTCCACTCTAATATACAGATTCCTAGCTCCACTCTAATATACAGATTCCTAGCTCCACTCTAATATACAGATTCCTAGCTCCACTCTAATATACAGATTCCTAGCTCCACTCTAATATACAGATTCCTAGCTCCACTCTAATATACAGATTCCTAGCTCCACTCTAATATACAGATTCCTAGCTCCACTCTAATATACAGATTCCTAGCTCCACTCTAATATACAGATTCCTAGCTCCACTCTAATATACAGATTCCTAGCTCCACTCTAATATACAGATTCCTAGCTCCACTCTAATATACAGATTCCTAGCTCCACTCTAATATACAGATTCCTAGCTCCACTCTAATATACAGATTCCTAGCTCCACTCTAATATACAGATTCCTAGCTCCACTCTAATATACAGATTCCTAGCTCCACTCTAATATACAGATTCCTAGCTCCACTCTAATATACAGATTCCTAGCTCCACTCTAATATACAGATTCCTAGCTCCACTCTAATATACAGATTCCTAGCTCCACTCTAATATACAGATTCCTAGCTCCACTCTAATATACAGATTCCTAGCTCCACTCTAATATACAGATTCCTAGCTCCACTCTAATATACAGATTCCTAGCTCCACTCTAATATACAGATTCCTAGCTCCACTCTAATATACAGATTCCTAGCTCCACTCTAATATACAGATTCCTAGCTCCACTCTAATATACAGATTCCTAGCTCCACTCTAATATACAGATTCCTAGCTCCACTCTAATATACAGATTCCTAGCTCCACTCTAATATACAGATTCCTAGCTCCACTCTAATATACAGATTCCTAGCTCCACTCTAATATACAGATTCCTAGCTCCACTCTAATATACAGATTCCTAGCTCCACTCTAATATACAGATTCCTAGCTCCACTCTAATATACAGATTCCTAGCTCCACTCTAATATACAGATTCCTAGCTCCACTCTAATATACAGATTCCTAGCTCCACTCTAATATACAGATTCCTAGCTCCACTCTAATATACAGATTCCTAGCTCCACTCTAATATACAGATTCCTAGCTCCACTCTAATATACAGATTCCTAGCTCCACTCTAATATACAGATTCCTAGCTCCACTCTAATATACAGATTCCTAGCTCCACTCTAATATACAGATTCCTAGCTCCACTGTGTGCAGGAAGCAATTCAAAGATATATCCCTGCATGCAAAGAATACAATTAACATGACTCCCCTGCAATCAACATGGTTTAGCCCAGGAGTAACTCATTTCAAGCACTTACTTAAGTCGGGATCCAGCCCATAGGCCCCAGGAAAGAGAGAGGGGCGGAAGGGTTGTACCTGAAGAGAAGCCGGAGATTCCTATTTATTTAACACCTGGAATTTGTTTTCCACTGATCAGAGCCAATTCCTCTGCTGTGCCAGGTAATGGGCAGACTGCAGTCTTATACCCAGACCACCTGCACTACCTACATCTGCACAGTACCACTCCCCTAATCCTGTATACTCTGTGTAATGCTCAGTATCTGTCCCTATCCTGTATGTATCCACATATGCACAGTATCACTCCCCTAATCCTGTATACTCTGTGTAATGCTCAGTATCTGTCCCTATCCTGTATGTATCCACATCTGCACAGTAGCACTCCCCTAATCCTGTATACTCCATGTAATGCTCAGTATCTGTCCCTATCCTGTATGTATCCACATCTGCACAGTATCACTCCCCTAATCCTGTATACTCTGTGTCATTCTCAGTATCTGTCCCTATCCTGTATGTATCCACATCTGCACAGTACCACTCCCCTAATCCTGTATACTCCGTGTAATGCTCAGTATCTGTCCCTATGCTGTATGATGAATGAAAACAAAGGAATTATTTGGGGAATGTGTCTTATGGGGCACACGTAGACCCTGGTGGCCTCATACCAGCACAGCACAGGGAATGCAGAGCCGGCACCCCCAGCAGAGCACCTGAGCTTCTCTCTGGATACATTCCACCTCTGGGAGAGGTGGAACAATCTCTGTGGCATTCCACCCCCCAGGTGAAATTCCTGCTCTTCCCAACAACACAGAGCCGGCTGGGGTGCCACACAGTCATTTTCCTGCTTGTCACAAGGTGACAGATTTGTAGCTATTTACACATAGCAGGTGATAAGATCTCAATCATCCCCCAGCATTACAATAAGGCTTAAGTGACCATCACCTCCGCCCTTTCACTCCTAGGACCCTGGGGTCAAGTGGCCCTCTCTCAGGTCTGCTGTAATGAGTCTGGAGCCGAGTGAATCAGGGATCTGAAATCCAGAATGATGGATCCAAAATCAGGTCCTAATCAGAGGCGTCATTTCATAAATCAATAAGGAATAATCAGAGATTGCTCTCATCCGACTGAATGCAAATAAAAGACCTGATTCACACTTAAGAGGATTTGCAAAAGCACCTAAACGAGGCAGAAAGAGCGATTCTTGCGCGGTTCTCTAAGTGCGCGGTTTGAAGGCGTTTTTCTTCCTTCGTGTGACTCACGCGGAGGCCATCTAGGTATTTAAAGTTACTCAGCATTCACCGAACCATAAAGAAACATAAACATTAATAAACAACTGAGAACTTTTCTGTATTTATTTCAACACAATTATCTGACTATTTTCTGACTATTAAATGAATTTTGTGATTATTTTATTTTTTTACAAATATAAAAACGCCACATAGGTTTAACCCCTAAGGTGCCTTCAGTAACGAGCTACCTGTGCAATGGATGCTAATTGCTATTTATCTTCTTTTTTAACAATTATTGTTTGTTTTTTTAAACCCATTATATTGTTATTTTTTTACTCAAATATTTTGTCCATTCATTTTAATACATTTTTCGATTAAAACATTGGTTTCAATTTAATAAAAATAAATTCAGTTTAAGGTAAATAGAAATGTTTTTTTGAGTGTTAAAGTTCTCAAAAACATAACCTAGACCCTAAGTAAACCAAGGTAAGCGTGGTAGAGGGCGACCATATCTGTTTGCGCACATGTGAATCAGTCCTAAGTTAAGAGGAAGGCAAATACTGTACATCCGTGTCCGTGTGCAGCTCATCTGCATTAAGAGCCTACCCCTCTAGCCACACATGCGGGACCCATTCCGTGCCGATGCGTGAGTCAGCCGTCCGCGTCTGCCAATCCGTCGCCCATAGTTTCCGTGCGTAAGTTTCCGCTCTGAGCATCGCAGCATATCCGCTCGTAAAAAATACGCACAGAGATTCTGCACTTACTTAAGTGTGAATATGGTCGAAAAAGTTTTAATCCCCTCCCTCATATCAGAGGTTCTCCTCAACATCTTCAGGGGGGTAATCCTTCTATTATATCACTTTCTTCCCCCCAGGAGATCTTGGAGGAAAGAAACCGATGCCAGTAGAGTCATTTATTATTATTATTATTATTACTAACGTTATTTTATAAAGCGCCACACAGTATCCGCAGCGCCATGCTATTTATGCAAATTTTCCCTTCCCATCAATACTGTTAGGCGTAGTGATAATGGGGGATGGGCGGAGATTGCATCATCGGGTAACACTAGGGATTAGAGTATTGATAGACAGGGGCGGAGCTTGACGCAGTGATTTGCATTAGCGCACAGCCTCGAGCCTCGAAATGGCCGATTTTCAGGAGTCTCCCGGATATTCCAGGAAAGTCGGAAGCCCTGAAATATATGCAAATGTATAATACAGAAACTGCTTCAAATATCTTATGTTGTAAAACAAGAACTTGAGACGTGATTCACGTAAGAACGCGATAGGTTCCTAAATATACGCACCTAATAGCAAGGAAACTCCCTCGGCCGCCCCCCGGTTTTCAGGTTCTTATGTGACCTTACCAGTGCCATAGGGCTCCCTTACCTGTAGGTTCGCAATTGAATGCGTAGGGCGTCTACTCAGGAACTTAACGGCATAACCGTCCCTTCATTTGGTCATTTAAATGCCTCTCTCCACCCAAATCTTCCTATCTGCCGAGTTACTTATTCATGGAACGCCCATTTTTGCGTATGTTACTACGAACCTACAGATTTTAAGTTCGTAGCGTATAAGCACGGAATTTGCGAACATAAGTCCAACGCAAATAGCGTATAAAAGTTGCTCCATTCATAAATATACGCACCTAAAATCATAAGAATTCTTAAGTGTGAATCAGGTCCTTGGTTATTAGGGGTTTTAGGTTTTCAGTGTTTCGATGCATAAGCGCAGAACGCATGCACGGAGTACTTACACATTCTGCGTGCCTAAGTGGGCTGTTGTACGCAATTCAGCAACCCGTCCTCTGTTGCGAGTCCTATATTGCAAAGTCTGCATGTTTTCATGCGGCTACAAGCGTACGGAATCTGGAACCCTCATTTCTGCACGGAGATCAGTACACTCCCCCCCTGATCTCCACCGCATAGACGGCAGATACAAGAACTGCACCCTGCCATAAAGGACTTTACCAATTCAATTGCCTATGCCCACCAACCATGTGTATCCCGTGCACATGCCAGGTGGTCCGGCCCCTGTGCGGAGACTGAATTCTATTGGTGCTACACATGACAGCACCAATCCACAACCGACTTACGTTACATGTAAATTCTGATACCTGCGCACAAGCCCTTTAACGCTAATCAGGCTGACAAATCATTAGCAGACGATGCAGGCAACATATGGATTACTAATATTTTTCTGCAAGCGAATTGCCTGTACTATTGCCATTCAATCCTTATTAATAGATCATAGATACAAGACTTTCCCATAGACATACACCACAATCACTGTGCTTTAAGGCATGGACACACTTGTCTGTAGGAAGTAGTAAAACTCACTTGCTAGGAACCATAAAACTATTGAGTCAGAGGTGAATTCACACTCACTTGACAACATTTCCCCATGTGCTATTCCAACACCAATAAAACTCCCAGCATGCACCTCTCTCGCTGTCATCCCTGCGGTAACGTCTTCACTAATGCTCATCTCTGATGGACGTCTCTAATTAGACTCAGTGGCCAGAGCTATTTACGGCGAACTTCACCCGCCCTGACATGACCTTACCTGCCCGGTGGCCGAATGTTACAAAGGAGGACGGATAAAAACAAAAAATAAAGATCCTCATAAAGGCTCACAAACCCTAACACCAACCGTAATTCTAATACCAACCTTTACCAAAACTCCAACCGTAATCCTAACACCGACCTAAACCCTAACTCCAACTGTAATCCTAATACCAGCCTAAACCCTAACTCCAACCGTAATCCTAATACCAACCTTTACCAAAACTCCAACCGTAATCCTAACACCGACCTAAACCCTAACTCCAACCGTAATCCTAATACCAACCTTTACCAAAACTCCAACCGTAATCCTAATACCAACCTTTACCAAAACTCCAACCGTAATCCTAATACCAACCTTTACCAAAACTCCAACCGTAATCCTAATACCAACCTTTACCAAAACTCCAACCGTAATCCTAATACCAACCTTTACCAAAACTCCAACCGTAATCCTAATACCAACCTTTACCAAAACTCCAACCGTAATCCTAATACCAACCTTTACCAAAACTCCAACCGTAATCCTAATACCAACCTTTACCAAAACTCCAACCGTAATCCTAACACCGACCTAAACCCTAACTCCAACCGTAATCCTAATACCAACCTTTACCAAAACTCCAACCGTAATCCTAATACCAACCTTTACCAAAACTCCAACCGTAATCCTAATACCAACCTTTACCAAAACTCCAACCGTAATCCTAATACCAACCTTTACCAAAACTCCAACCGTAATCCTAATACCAACCTTTACCAAAACTCCAACCGTAATCCTAATACCAACCTTTACCAAAACTCCAACCGTAATCCTAATACCAACCTTTACCAAAACTCCAACCGTAATCCTAATACCAACCTTTACCAAAACTCCAACCGTAATCCTAACACCGACCTAAACCCTAACTCCAACCGTAATCCTAATACCAACCTTTACCAAAACTCCAACCGTAATCCTAACACCGACCTAAACCCTAACTCCAACCGTAATCCTAATACCAACCTTTACCAAAACTCCAACCGTAATCCTAACACCGACCTAAACCCTAACTCCAACCGTAATCCTAATACCAACCTTTACCAAAACTCCAACCGTAATCCTAACACCGACCTAAACCCTAACTCCAACCGTAATCCTAATACCAACCTTTACCAAAACTCCAACCGTAATCCTAACACCGACCTAAACCCTAACTCCAACCGTAATCCTAATACCAACCTTTACCAAAACTCCAACCGTAATCCTAACACCGACCTAAACCCTAACTCCAACCGTAATCCTAATACCAACCTTTACCAAAACTCCAACCGTAATCCTAACACCGACCTAAACCCTAACTCCAACCGTAATCCTAATACCAACCTTTACCAAAACTCCAACCGTAATCCTAACACCGACCTAAACCCTAACTCCAACCGTAATCCTAATACCAACCTTTACCAAAACTCCAACCGTAATCCTAACACCGACCTAAACCCTAACTCCAACCGTAATCCTAATACCAACCTTTACCAAAACTCCAACCGTAATCCTAACACCGACCTAAACCCTAACTCCAACCGTAATCCTAATACCAACCTTTACCAAAACTCCAACCGTAATCCTAACACCGACCTAAACCCTAACTCCAACCGTAATCCTAATACCAACCTTTACCAAAACTCCAACCGTAATCCTAACACCGACCTAAACCCTAACTCCAACCGTAATCCTAATACCAACCTTTACCAAAACTCCAACCGTAATCCTAACACCGACCTAAACCCTAACTCCAACCGTAATCCTAATACCAACCTTTACCAAAACTCCAACCGTAATCCTAACACCGACCTAAACCCTAACTCCAACCGTAATCCTAATACCAACCTTTACCAAAACTCCAACCGTAATCCTAACACCGACCTAAACCCTAACTCCAACCGTAATCCTAATACCAACCTTTACCAAAACTCCAACCGTAATCCTAACACCGACCTAAACCCTAACTCCAACCGTAATCCTAATACCAACCTTTACCAAAACTCCAACCGTAATCCTAACACCGACCTAAACCCTAACTCCAACCGTAATCCTAATACCAACCTTTACCAAAACTCCAACCGTAATCCTAACACCGACCTAAACCCTAACTCCAACCGTAATCCTAATACCAACCTTTACCAAAACTCCAACCGTAATCCTAACACCGACCTAAACCCTAACTCCAACCGTAATCCTAATACCAACCTTTACCAAAACTCCAACCGTAATCCTAACACCGACCTAAACCCTAACTCCAACCGTAATCCTAATACCAACCTTTACCAAAACTCCAACCGTAATCCTAACACCGACCTAAACCCTAACTCCAACCGTAATCCTAATACCAACCTTTACCAAAACTCCAACCGTAATCCTAACACCGACCTAAACCCTAACTCCAACCGTAATCCTAATACCAACCTTTACCAAAACTCCAACCGTAATCCTAACACCGACCTAAACCCTAACTCCAACCGTAATCCTAATACCAACCTTTACCAAAACTCCAACCGTAATCCTAACACCGACCTAAACCCTAACTCCAACCGTAATCCTAATACCAACCTTTACCAAAACTCCAACCGTAATCCTAACACCGACCTAAACCCTAACTCCAACCGTAATCCTAATACCAACCTTTACCAAAACTCCAACCGTAATCCTAACACCGACCTAAACCCTAACTCCAACCGTAATCCTAATACCAACCTTTACCAAAACTCCAACCGTAATCCTAACACCGACCTAAACCCTAACTCCAACCGTAATCCTAATACCAACCTTTACCAAAACTCCAACCGTAATCCTAACACCGACCTAAACCCTAACTCCAACCGTAATCCTAATACCAACCTTTACCAAAACTCCAACCGTAATCCTAACACCGACCTAAACCCTAACTCCAACCGTAATCCTAATACCAACCTTTACCAAAACTCCAACCGTAATCCTAACACCGACCTAAACCCTAACTCCAACCGTAATCCTAATACCAACCTTTACCAAAACTCCAACCGTAATCCTAACACCGACCTAAACCCTAACTCCAACCGTAATCCTAATACCAACCTTTACCAAAACTCCAACCGTAATCCTAACACCGACCTAAACCCTAACTCCAACCGTAATCCTAATACCAACCTTTACCAAAACTCCAACCGTAATCCTAACACCGACCTAAACCCTAACTCCAACCGTAATCCTAATACCAACCTTTACCAAAACTCCAACCGTAATCCTAACACCGACCTAAACCCTAACTCCAACCGTAATCCTAATACCAACCTTTACCAAAACTCCAACCGTAATCCTAACACCGACCTAAACCCTAACTCCAACCGTAATCCTAATACCAACCTTTACCAAAACTCCAACCGTAATCCTAACACCGACCTAAACCCTAACTCCAACCGTAATCCTAATACCAACCTTTACCAAAACTCCAACCGTAATCCTAACACCGACCTAAACCCTAACTCCAACCGTAATCCTAATACCAACCTTTACCAAAACTCCAACCGTAATCCTAACACCGACCTAAACCCTAACTCCAACCGTAATCCTAATACCAACCTTTACCAAAACTCCAACCGTAATCCTAACACCGACCTAAACCCTAACTCCAACCGTAATCCTAATACCAACCTTTACCAAAACTCCAACCGTAATCCTAACACCGACCTAAACCCTAACTCCAACCGTAATCCTAATACCAACCTTTACCAAAACTCCAACCGTAATCCTAACACCGACCTAAACCCTAACTCCAACCGTAATCCTAATACCAACCTTTACCAAAACTCCAACCGTAATCCTAACACCGACCTAAACCCTAACTCCAACCGTAATCCTAATACCACCCGCGAGACCCACACCCCCCCCCCATCAGTGGAGAGTCTACAGACAGGATCAGCACCCCCTGAGCCAAGATCCCCCGAACCCACCAATAAGGGAGAGTCTACAAGCACAATCAGGGGATGAATACTTGTGGTTACTGCGCTCTCCAGGCAGGGGTGGAACATGACAAGATCAGGCCCCGTAGCAAGAAGGCTTGGATGGGCAGCGCTGGGGGCGGAGCTGGGTGGGACAGTCTGCCAAAAGAAGTTGTCAGAGGGTACACAGTGAGAGGAAACGCCTAAACTGTCACCTAAGAAGGAACGCCAACTTGTCATCGTAGCCCCGCCCTTCTGCCAAAAGTGACATTGCTTTAAAGGCTGAATCAGTCACGTGTGTTCTGATTGGTCAGTACAGATTCTTACACAGATCTGAGCTTGTGCAGTAAGAAACACTTATCAGTCTAGAGATCCTGCAATACAGCGACTGGCATCCTCCCCATGCCGTGCCCGCTGTTTAACTATCACATTCACCTGTCAGTGAACTCAAGGAAAAAAATGCCACTATACCGGTCCTAATGCCTGTCCAGGGCCACGTTCAGGGCGGTGAATCTCTGCCAGGACCCGATGCCAGCCTATCACAGCACAGAGATTACTGAATGATCGCTGCTCCTGGCTGACATCTCCACAACCAAACGACTGCGAGACGCAGCTTGCTCCCACCTGCCCCCTGGCAGCAGATTCACCCCCCACCCCCCCCTCCCGGGGAGGGCAACTTTCTACTTTACTTCTCCAAAATGTATTGCACCTGTCATATTCTGGTACAACACCCCAGCAAAATACACAGCCACATCCTATGCCTCAGAGGTGTCAGAAGCTCCTGTTGAATTACAGGGGATCCTGTTGGGTTTAATAAGATATATATTTCCAGACTCTCCAACATGACCCATTCCATTAGCAACACAAAACTCTGCTCCAGAGCGGAGTATTGTGTAGCTGGTGGAAGGATCATGTTGGAGGGTCTGTATTTCATAGGGTGCACTGGGCAGGGTGGTTGGCAGGTGGCAGGATTTGTGTGAACACACCGTCTGCACCACTAATACACCAATGTTTCTTCATTTATTAGTGCTGACGTATAATAACATTTTCCATATTAGAAACGAGAGAGTGATCTTAAGTAGAGGTCTTATGTCTGGATGGGTACATAGAGAGGGAACGCCTATACTGTCACCTGACTAAGAGGGAACGCCCACTTGTAACTTCAGCCCCTTACTCCGATTGGGTAACACAGATGCACGCAACAAAATAATCAGCTGTTATAATCCAATGAGAGAGCAAGGGCGTGGGATAAAACCTGCTGTGAGACTGATGCTGTATGCATACCACGCAATCCTATGAGTGATTTCACATACATGTGCGCCCCTGGACAGTCCTCATGTCTTATATAAGGGGTCCCCCTGTTTCTGTGAGCTCTCCTTATAGTTTGGGCCCCAGCAGATGGGATTAGGCCACGTTCTGCACCTCATGGCTACAAATCGTAGGATTAACATTTTTCCGATGTGTTTTTCTTCTCCAGCAAATCCTTCCTGACAGGTCTCAGATATTACACACGTAAGGAGAGAGACCGGGACGCTCCTGCAACATGGGACATTAAGCTGCTAATCGCATTTATAATTACTGAAGGACTTTTGGATGTCTGTGGATGTGAGGAACGACTGTGTCTGTGTTTCATGTCCAGATATTTGCACTCATTTGTTGGAGAGGGAGAAGCTCCGGCCCCTATAATAAGAGATTACACAAAGCATAGAATCCTGCATTACCAGCCAGGTCAAGAGAGTATTCCAGCAAACATACTGTGTCAGGTTATAAAGACTAACGCTTTCCCCTATCGTTACTATCAATGATTTGTGATTCTGAGTTACCATGGGAACCACAGTCGCATGGCATACAGTATGCCTAATGAGCAGAAAGGTGTTGGAACACCCCTCAGGGCTCTGTCTGTGCTGTGACCTCCCCTCAATCACATGGCTTGCTGAGTGTGTAAGTCTGTGTAAAGGATGGACTATGACGGTACTGACAGACATTATTGTTTACTGATTTTTTTGTGATATTTTGAAAAACTATGAAATAATAACAAATAGCTACTACTTACATGAAAAATAAAATAAAAACCACACACGCACTCTCTCACACACACACACACACACACACACACACACTCTCTCACACACACACAC
>WWET01000862.1:490087-500435 GCA_011038615.1 Limnodynastes dumerilii | reverse complement strand
TACTATGCTGTCCATCCCTACCCTGTATGTCTGTACTGTATATTATTATGTACTATGCTGTCCATCCCTACCCTGTATGTCTGTACTGTATATTATTATGTACTATGCTGTCCATCCCTACCCTGTATGTCTGTACTGTATATGAATATATACTATGCTGTCCATCCCTACCCTGTATGTCTGTACTGTATATTATTATGTACTATGCTGTCCATCCCTACCCTGGATGTCTGTACTTTAATTTATGTATTTTGTACAGCGGTGCGGACCGTGTGGCACCTTATAAATAAACGACAATAATAATAATAATAATAATAATAATAAACAGTGATCAGTGCTGCACGCTGTTTATAAACCACTACATTGCATCTGAACTGGGCATGTGCTAGATAAAGGGAAGAAGTGGGTGCCCAAGGAAGCTTTGCCCCAGGCCCCGCCCTTGCTAAGGGTGGCCCTGCATATAGCATGTGCTTTAAAACTAGGAGCACCCCTTATACAACCAGTAATAGCTTGTGTAGACCAGTGCCCCATGGAAGCTGCTTCCAAACAATGTCACATAATGGAGGATGCTCTAATAAATTTATAGACCAATTAACAGGTGTGTTCTGATGCATAAGTATTTCTGCGACAGTGGGGCGCTTACCTTACACACGATCCTGCATTGTGTGCCATACCGTTTCACATGCGGGCGCTTTAAGGTAGTGTCCTGTATGTGGAAGGACCCTATGTGTCAGGGGAGTGAAGATAAACCAATGAAATGGGATGCAGAAAAAAGGTGCTAGGTGCTAAATTTATAAAATAAGGCAAAATAGGACTAAAATAGAATAAATGTAGGGAAGTTCAACTCAAGGGATAAGGAAGATAACATTACACATATAGTAGTATTATGTATTATCTGCTAAAGATAAAATCAGAAAAAAAGTGTAACAAGAGAAATCTCAGAAGACCAAAATAAAAGTCCTTAAATAAAATAGCAAACCATATATAATCCAGTTCTGCGTTTAGAAAAAGTATCTAAGGATGTAGTTCATTATAGAATCTTTGTGAAGGTGGTTAAAAATGTCAGGTTTCCTGATCAAAGTTCTTTCCAATCACTCTATGGGCCAGATTTACCAAGCTCCAGGTTTGGAAAAGTGGAGATGTTGCTCATGGCAACCAGCTTCTTAAGTGTGAATCAGGTCCTTAATTTCAAGCTACTTCTTAAGTCTAGATCCAGCCCGATGTTAGTAATTCTGGTTGTTATTTTGTCCAGAATTTAAATGATTTGTCGTTAATCTGGCGCACATCTTGTCAAACCTTTTTATCTGCTGTTACACCCGCAAACTTACCAAGAGGTTGCATCCCCAAAAACGCATTGGCCTGGATATGGCTACGTTTGAAAAACTTTGATATAAGTTTGTGATTTTAGGTTTTTTGTTTTTTTTTGAAGATTTACTTTTTTTTTACAATTTTTGTGATATAAATATATAAATCAAGCTACTGTGGTAAAAACTGACAAATAAAAACACTTTTTATAATCTTGAAAGTAAAATGACCTGATTAGGTCCTGAAGAAATAAAACATAATATTGAAGGGAAAAAAAAGTCAGGTTAGCTTAGATTGAAGCTAAAATAAGAACAACTAATGATAGCAAGTCTGATCCCAGAGTGTTATTCAAGTAAATAAGCAGCCAGAATAATGAATACAATTGGACCGCTGAATAATAAAACTGAAATTATAATGTAATATATGAAAGGGAAGATGATATATTAATATATTTTTTCCTTCCTTTGAATGTCACACACAATAGCTCTCATCAAAGGGGCATTAGCATTAGCACTGCTGATGATGTCAGCTGTGGTCAAAATGAACTGAATGTATTCTGTCTTGAAGAGGCAAGTTATTAAGCAGAGCATATGAAGAGTTTTGGTAAATATAGACCATTTTTTAATTTGCTGCAGCCAATCAGGAGCTGCTAAGAGCGATTGGCAAGATCATTGTTTATTGACGCAGTTTACGGAGCTTTTGACTAGCATTGGTAATTCATACAAAAAGAAGCATGAGTTACCTATAGCCAAGGTTGCTGTGGGAAGGGGGGCAGCTAGCCTGGGAAGCTGTTCTGCGCATGCGTGGACTGGTGGCTGTGCTTAAAAGTGGTCAAGACAGTCCCAGTGTTGAGACAGCCTGGGCAGCTGCAGAGTGTTTTTCTACACTTACCCTATGTGTTCCAGAGCCTCCCCTCCCTTTTTACAGGGGCACCTGAACAGAACTCAGTGGTCCTGACCCCAAAACCATTGTCTCTCACTGCCCTCCCAGGGACAGGGGATGTGGTCGCATATCAAATGCTTACCTGCCCAACTCGCCACCACTGTATGCTGCTTGACAGTGGTTGCTGCTCCGCAAATCTGCACTCTGCTGTGATGCCTACTTTACAGTTCCAGACTCGAAACGACATGGACGTGTGAGCACTAAACTTTATTCTAGGGTTAGGGCTAGGCTGTGGTTAGGATTAAGCTGCACTTATTGTTAGACTGAGATTAGGGTTAGGCTGCAGTTAGGGGTAGGCTGCAGTTAGGGTAAGGGATAGGCTGCAATTAGGGTTAGACTGTGGTTAGGTTTAGGATTAGGCTGCTGTTAGAGTTAGGCTGTGGTTACTGGTAGTGTTAGGCTGCGATTAGGGTTAGAGTTATGCTATGGTTATTGTTAGGGTTAGGCTGTGGTTAGGATTAGAGTCAGTCTGTAGTTTCTGTTAAGGCTAAGCTGCAGTTAGGGTTAGGATGCGGTTATGGTGAGGGTTAGGCTGTGGTTCCGGTAAGGCTGCTGTGACAGTTAGGGTTGAGCTGCAGTTAGGGATAGGATACAGGTGGGATTTGGATTATATTCGGCTGTGGTAATTCTTAGTGTTAGTGTAAAACAAAGTTTGATATAATGGCCCGGATTCACAACACCGTACGTATTCCACATACGGTCTTAATTTCCCGATTTTTAAAGACTGCATATACGCAATGTAACGAAACAATACACATGCGTAGTAGCTTTTATCAGGAAATTAAGAATCTGGAATATGTGGAATCTGGGCCAATATTACTATTAATCTTAGTGTTGTCAGGAATACAAACCTGTCAAGTTTATTTGTATAAACAGTCAAACAATGGCAGAATAACTTTATTGCAAATATGAGCGTTAAGAAGAATGACATTATAACTCTCATACCACACCCAGGGAAAGTAACATGCTCCAAGTTCAGAGCACTGGCTGCAAATATACTGACAAAAATACTTCATGCAAAATAGCTACTCAAAGTAACATTTACAGCCATCTGAGTGTTACTTAACATTTTAAGCAAGACACTGCCATTACTTAACAAGCAATACACATACACAGAACTGATTTTAATAGCGATATGGCAGTACTTTACTTAATGAAAAAGATCAGTTTTGCAGAACTAATTTTGTCTCTCTTCTCCCTAAACACTTTGTAATAGCAATGAAAGAGAAGGGCTGTAATTACCTGCGTACACATTCCAGCCAATGTCACATGCCCTTATAGCTTCCCAGAATGCTTTGCCATGGACCCTTGCTGGGAACCAAAAAGAGCTCAGATGGAAACTGATTGATCCTGTATGTAACAGGAAGTCTCTCTCTCTCTCTCCCTCTCTCTTTCTGTCTCTCTCTCCCTCTCTCTTTCTCTCTTTTTCTGTCTCTCTCTCCCTCTTTCCCCCCCCCTCCCCTTCAAAGGTTTCTATGATGACTAGAGGCATAAATAACATTTATCTATTTGACTCCACCACAAGGTGGCAGTATGGGGGAAGGGTTTGATGGAGCAATTAACGCAAATTTCACCCTGTCAATCAATGCTACTATTCATAATGGCCCGTATTCACACGTATGCGTATTAGGTCATTTACGCAAACAACGTTCCAGTTAGATGTAGGTTAGTTAGTAAGAGGCGGCCTGATGCCACCTCAGGGAGTGTTTAGTTAGAAGTGGGAGGGGGAAGGGATTTAGATTATCCGGGAGGGCGGGGGGTGAGAGCCATTCTCCGTGCGTAAGATGAGGTAGCCCTATGGCAGGTAGCCCTATGGCACTGTTAAGTGCCATAAGATACTTAAAAACCAGGGGCGGGTTAGTGGCTGGATGAGTGAGTTAGGTGCAGATCTGTTCGCACCTAACTCACTCTTAAGCGGTAATACGGCCCAATGGGCCTGATCCAGAGCTACGCTGGCCCGCTGGCTGTAAGTATGGCCAGCGTACCTCTGGTGCACTCCCCTGACACTCCCCCTGTGTGAGCGTAGTTACACACAGTTATGCCGACTGAAGGCTAACCTAACTTCAGCCGGCGTAACCGTGTGTAACTACGCTCACACAGGAGCGTAATGTGAAAACCCTGCCCTCCTTAGCTAATTACCCTCCCTCCCCCCCGCCTACCTTCCATAACTACTAGGTACTTACGGTGCAGCGCGCCCATTCGTCCGTAACTACAGAGCCATGGATTACGCCGAGCAACACCTGCCCGGCGCATGCGCAGAACGGCAGAAATGCCTTTCTTACATATTTGGCCACCGTAAAAACGACAGCAGCTGTAGGTCTGGATCAGGCCCAATGTTACTAGGGGTGGGGTGGGACATCACAGCCTCAAGCCCACCGCAGGAGATATGCTGGCTCTCCCGAGATACCTGGAGAAATGCCTTTAGACTGCGCTTACGCAATTTACGGACAGAAATAGTGCATAGATAGCATAAATAAGCGTAAATAAGCTGCTATGCATGCGTAGTAGCTCAATTCTTAAAACAATGTACGTAAGATGAAATCAGCTGTAAATCCGGACCTTGAATAGTTCAGAATGGGCTGGGTTAGACACTTCTGTATGACAAGGCAGTTTGCACGCACGGCGATACGTGCAGAGAAGTTAAGGTAAACGTAAGCCACGTAATTTCCTTCAGAAAGGAAGCGATCTCCCTGCATGCGAATTTCCGTTCTTAGGTCTGGATCCGGTTTAAAGGCGGGAGTCCTGTAAACGCATCGCAATGGAAGTCTGAATCCCTGAATGACCCTGGAATCTTTCATTAGGCATTGGACCAGATGACGCACCACTTATTAGTCCAAGTGGAAATTCCCCTAAAGATATGACACTACCACTGAAACGGAAACAATTAGGCGGAAGAGATGAAGGATCCTGTTAACACCTTGCTGCCAGCCGGAGATAATTATTTTTGGAGTGGGACAAACTTCACTTGTCATTAACACTGACAGAAATAAACAATAAATGATAATAAATAGATCAATTTTTTACTCATTAATACATATAATAACTTGATGAGGTGTGAAATTATTTTTGACTGACCGTTAATACTTATGATCATTTATAGTAACATAATAACATTTTTGCTCTGGCCGGTGCCTATATGAGGATCATACATAAGGACTTGGTCCAGCCCCCACTGAATAATTGAAATACCTCCCACCATGTGACCATGTGTTAAACATTCCATCCTGTCCCGTTACCCCCTTCCCTAGCAGGTCGACATTCAGCACAGAAATCTGGATCTTAAGGATATATATTCGTGCCAACCTTTCATGACCTGCAGCCTACCCTTACGTTCTATGCCCCGCAACCTAACCTAACTCTCCAAGCCTGCAGCCTCACCCTAACCTTCCCCATAAGCCCTAACATTATACCCACCACAACTGCCACCGCCTGTAGCTACTGGAAATGGGGAAATAAGTTCCTGTTCCCAATGGAAATGCTCTATTTCCAGATAGTTTCAAAAAATTATACCGTTGCTATTCAACTGGCGGCTGTATCATTTGCGCAAAATAGGGCTAGCCGGACCGGCATCTGCATTATTATTATTATTATTATTATTATTATTATTATTATTTATTAACGTTTATTTATTAGGTGCCACATGATAAATTAAATACAGTACAAAAATAGCAGAACAATATGTAAGGAAAATAAAGATGCAGGATATGTGTGTAGGAGCAAATGAATAAGGAGAGAGATAGACAGCAGAGAGAAAAAGGTGGGAAGTTATGAGAACAGGGTAGAGGGGTGGTGACAGGAGGGAGGAAGACTAACATGCTAAGTGACAGAGGGTTAATAAACAGGAGACATAGTTATGCACCCTCCAGATGTTACGCTAGGGTTACTATAGTAATCCTAGCGTTGCAGCAATCGGACGGAACTTTGTTCCATCCGAGACCATTTCCGAGGGCTCCCACACTGTAGCGGATCAGCGGTCGTACGGACCGCTGTTCCGCACGCTGCATTTAAGGCAGGCTTATAAAGCCCACACGACAGAGGGGAGTGACAGGTGGTGTGCACTCCCCTCTGTCTTGCGTAATTTCAGACCCCCGCACGCACGGAAAGCACGCGTGGTCTGAATCCGGTCCTACATTTCTAAGGCCAAATGAGGTGAATAATAGAAGCTTTTAAATGTTTTTATGAAAAGTCATTTATTTAAAGACTGAATGGGCCTGACCCAGAGTTGCTCTTGAAAATAGTTGCATCCTAGTTATGAAACAATAAAAACACACAAAAATAGTATTTCCCAACGGATCCAGAGGGAAGTCAAAGATCTCATCCATCCACAAATCATATCATATTATGAAGTAACACAAAAAGCTGCCAGAGACTGGTGGTCAGCATAAAGTCTATGGGCCAGATTTACTAAGCTGCAGGTTTGGAAATGTGGAGATGTGGGGCCAGATCCAGACTTAAGTTCACTTTAAGTACAATTGCGCAGTGTAGTTACACACTACTAAGTCTAATGCATTCCCCTAGGCACTACCCTCTAACGCACATATTTTAGCTGATTTACAAGTTCAAAACCCTACCTTAACTTTTTCTTGTGTATCGGCGGTCGTACGTATCGCCTTCTCGTACGTAACTGCCTAACTCAGCCCACACTGTACAATTTAAATGCCTTCCTCCACCTACATTACGTATTTTCGTCTTACGTAGGGATAACACGTCCCTTCGTATGTAGTTAACGAACTATCAGATTACAATGCGCAAAATCTGCTGTGTGCATGCGCAGTGCATTCCAACACATGCAGCGTGCGTAAATTTGCTATCGTACTTAAGTCTGGATCTAGTCTGTTGCCCATAGCAACCAATCAGATTCTAGCTGACATTCTCTAGTATGTAATGAAAGTGAGAGCTAGAATCTGATTGGTTGCTATGGGCCACATCTCCACTTTTCTAAACCCGCAGCCTATTATATCTGGTCCTATGAGTTCTGAGAACTATTTATAAATACATTGCCAGCAGCTATCAGCTTAGTGCTGTCCTTAGGCTCTGCCAACAGAGTTATGGCCGTGTATAATACACTTACCTGACCAGCGGACACCTGCATAACAACAATGGCATCTTATCGTCTATGAAGCTTGTTCAACAATTCGCAGATTGACTGTGACACCTGCTCGACGAGGATGACTATAGAACATGGTAAGGGCTGTAGGGAGGTGACTTTTAGGATCAGGTTGTGGGGAGGTTAGTCTTAGGGTCAGGCTGCAGGGAAGGAAGGGTTAGGGTAATGGAAGGGGAGGGTTAGGGTAAGAATTAGGAGAAGGTTTGGGAGTAGAACAATACTTACTGTTCAATGCTGCCTCCTTGTCCTGGGGAACATCAATTGCTTTGCCTCGGCAAGAACGGCCCTTTGGAAAAAGGGCCATTCATAGCAGAGACCCACACCCGTATTCAAGTAACCCTTGCGCTGTTAAAATGCTCTAAAACACTGTTAAGGGCCGGATTACAGACAGGGCAGGTTCATGTAGTAAGGAGCACTACAATAAGCTGTACATGCAGCAATATTTCTGTACTGTATGCAATGTGGAAGCAGCAGCACAGTCGCAGCGGCCTTTTTGCATTGCCTGACATTATTATTCGGAAAACAGAAGGAAAAATATTTCTATTTGATACTGAAACACGACAACAACAGATGTTTGTGCTTAATTTAATTTCTGTTTTGCATTTTTATTTGATGTAATTACATTTTGTAATCCAAACGCAAATTTGGTATTTGTCATTGACAAAAGACAATGGGCCATTTCCAGATACACCAATCAGATTGCAGAAGCTGTTCCACAATGCCCATGCTTATAGCATGGAACGCATTGCAACTCATCCAGGCTTTAGAGCAGGGTTGCCGAAATTCGGGTAGTTCTCCCGGTATCCCGGGAGAGGCAGCAAATCTCCCGCAAGTGACTTGAGGCCCGTGTTTTCACTGAAACCACGGCCTCAAGTCCTGCCCCCCTGCCTAGCAACACTAGTATACTAGTGTTGCTAGGCACAGGAAGGGACTTGATGACGCAATTTGCGGCATCAAGCCCCGTCCCGACCCCTGTTTCAAGTAAAAACAGGTCAGTATGAGCCAGGGGGCGGAGCCTATTGACGCGATTTGCATAACTCGCGTCATTAAGCCCCACCCCCTGTATACGTCGGTAGCTTCTCTCCCGGATCTCCCGGAGGGAAGCTGCCAAAAGTCGGCAACCATGGTTTAGAGTAATGACACTCGATGTTCCCTTTACACAATATAGGAGGTTCCACTATCAGTGTAGATCCCCAGATCCCCAGACTTATGGTTGCTGGCAGAGGTAACTGGCCAAACCCGACCCTCCCGCCGTCATTTCCTTACTCCCCCGCCTTCCTTCCGTAACTGTTGCGTAGTTATGGCAAGGAACGCCCCCCTCAACCGTAACTACGCAACAGGGATGCCCCATCCTAAGGAACGAGTTTCCCTAACTACACCGGGCAACATCTGCCCGGCGCAAGCGCAGATCGGCAAAACTGCAGATCTTACACATACGCCGGCCGTAGTTCAGGATCAGCCCCATTGTAAATATTATGCACTCCCCCGGACGCTACCCTCGATCAGCCTTAATTTCACTGCCATACTCCTGATGAACCCTACCTTAAGTTTTGCATGCGTACCAACGGCAGGACGTAACTACGTGATGGTCGTAACTAAGTAACCCAGCCCATACTGTATGATTTAAATACCCCCCTGTCTACATTTCGTAACTGGAGCGTATTTACGGCTATCGTAATATAGGCACGCACATTTGGACGTAATTACGCAAATGTTATGGGCGACCTATTTACACTTATTGCCACCATGAGTTATGACAGGAAACATCTGCTGGGCGCATGCGCACAACGTATTTAAAGCCGAAGTTACGCTTACAGCTGGCGTAAATACGCCGTCGGCCGTAGTTCTGGATCTGGCCCATTGGAACACAAAGGGAGACTGCAATACAAATACTGTGCAGCTGCCTGGTCTGTTCCAAAGCTCGACCAGTTTGGGCGACAATTCTGTGCATTCGTGGACACGCAGAGCAGACGCCATTACACACGTGTTAAAATCAGGGTTGCCGACTTTTTAAACATTCCCTCCGGGGGAAACCCAAAAGAAAGCCATAGATTTCTGCAAGGGGGCAGGGCTTAATGACTTGATTTATGCAAATTACGTCATTAAGCACCGCCCCCGTCAATCACTCATGTATTCTCTAGTGTTCCAAGAGATGGGTGGGGCTTGATGACATCATCAAACCCCGCCCATCCCTAGTAACACTGGGGATTACAATAGTTATTGATTGCTGGTGGGGTTTGCGGGAGCTTTCCTGACTCTCCCAGGATGCAGGAAGATCTGCACAAATTTCGGGAGTCTCCTGGATATTCCAGGAGATTTGGCAACCCTGGTTGAAATTAAGATGCGAGTTGTCACCTCTATGTGGAGCCCTTGTTCATACTTCAAGAAATTTCGTTGTGCTTAAGGCAGGGCTGCCGACTCTCCTGGAATATCCGGGAGACTCTCAAAATTCAGGCAGTTCTCCCAATATCCCAAGAGAGCCTGCAAATCTTATACAAGTCCCTCCCCCTGCCCATCATTACTAGGGATTGGGTGGGATTTGATGACATAATTTTCATCATCAAGCCCCGCCCACCCACAGGAGATTAAGCGCTGTCCCCATAACGACATCTATTTCTTCCCGCCGAGATCTCCCTGGGAAAGATATAGAAAGTCGTCAATCCTGCCTTAAGGTAGCCCCTGGGTTTTTTGAAGTTAAGCTATGTAAGTGGGAATGGCTTGTAAGAATGCACATGGATGTATCAATATTGCTGCCCTTGAGCAGCAATCTAAATCTTCTACTCAGGGATCTGTTCAGCAGCATAACTACTGTACAAGTAGAGGGTGCAGCTGCTACATGGCCCGAAGAAGAGGGAAGCCCATGACGCAGAGCACCCACAGAGAACAGCCTAGACAGCGCTCCGCTCATTGTCAGCACATTGCCCCCCCCCCTATCTCATTGATGTATCTATAATGGGTGCAATGCACATGGGCCCCTCAGAACAGGCACACACT